>CM060947.1:274233083-274350583 GCA_030765055.1 Mantis religiosa
TATTCGGACGGGTTACAGAGATGAGAGCATCGCTGGGAGAAGTGTGTAAGTTACAAGAAGACTATGTTGAAAAACGCCGAGTACTATTTGGACGGGTTACAGAGATGAGAGCATCGCTGGGAGAAGTGTGTAAGTTACAAGAAGACTATGTTGAAAAACGCCGAGTACTATTTGGACGGGTTACAGAGATGAGAGCATCGCTGGGAGAAGTGTGTACAGTTACAAGCAGACTATGTTGAAAAATGCCGAGTACTATTTGGACGGGTTACAGAGATGAGAGCATCGCTGGGAGAAGTGTGTAAGTTACAAGAAGACTATGTTGAAAAACGCCGAGTACTATTTGGACGGGTTACAGAGATGAGAGCATCGCTGGGAGAAGTGTGTACAGTTACAAGGAGACTATGTTGAAAAACGCCGAGTACTATTTGGACGGTTACAGAGATGAGAGCATCGCTGAGAGAAGTGTGTACAGTTACAAGGAGACTATGTTGAAAAACGCCGAGTACTATTTGGACGGGTTACAGAGATGGGAACATCGCTGGGAGAAGTGTATACAGTTACAAGGAGACTGTGTTGAAAAACGATGAGTACTATTTGGACGGGCTACAGAGAGGGGAACATCGCTGGGAGAAGTGTGTACAGTTACAAGGAGACTATGTTGAAAAACGCTGAGTACTATTTGGACGGGCTACAGAGAGGGGAACATCGCTGGGAGAAGTGTGTACAGTTACAAGGAGACTATGTTGAAAAACGCCGAGTACTATTTGGACGGGTTACAGAGAAGGGAACATCGCTGGGAGAAGTGTGTACAGTTACAAGGAGACTATGTTGAAAAACGACGAGTACTATTTGGACGGGCTACAGAGAGGGGAACATCGCTGGGAGAAGTGTGTACAGTTACAAGGAGACTATGTTGAAAAACGACGAGTACTATTTGGACGGGCTACAGAGAGGGGAACATCGCTGGGAGAAGTGTGTACAGTTACAAGGAGACTATGTTGAAAAACGCCGAGTACTATTTGGACGGGTTACAGAGATGGGAACATCGCTGGGAGAAGTGTGTACAGTTACAAGGAGACTATGTTGAAAAACGACGAGTACTATTTGGACGGGTTACAGAGAGGGGAACATCGCTGAGAGAAGTGTGTACAGTTACAAGGAGACTATGTTGAAAAACGACGAGTACTATTTGGACGGGTTACAGAGAGGGGAACATCGCTGAGAGAAGTATGTACAGTTACAAGGAGACTATGTTGAAAAACGCCGAGTACTATTTGGACGGGTTACAGAGAAGGGAACATCGCTGGGAGAAGTGTGTACAGTTACAAGGAGACTATGTTGAAAAACGACGAGTACTATTTGGACGGGCTACAGAGAGGGGAACATCGCTGGGAGAAGTGTGTACAGTTACAAGGAGACTATGTTGAAAAACGACGAGTACTATTTGGACGGGCTACAGAGAGGGGAACATCGCTGGGAGAAGTGTGTACAGTTACAAGGAGACCATGTTGAAAAACGCCGAGTAATATTTGGACGGGTTACAGAGATGGGAACATCGCTGGGAGAAGTGTGTACAGTTACAAGGAGACTATGTTGAAAAACGACGAGTACTATTTGGACGGGTTACAGAGAGGGGAACATCGCTGAGAGAAGTGTGTACAGTTACAAGGAGACTATGTTGAAAAACGACGAGTACTATTTGGACGGGTTACAGAGAGGGGAACATCGCTGAGAGAAGTGTGTACAGTTACAAGGAGACTATGTTGAAAAACGCCGAGTACTATTTGGACGGGTTATAGAGAAGGGAACATCGCTGGGGACATCGCTGGGAGAAGTGTGTACAGTTACAAGGAGACTATGTTAATAAACGCCGAGTACTACTTGGACGGGCTACAGAGATGGGAACATCGCTGGGAACATCGCTGGGAGAAGTGTGTACAGTTACAAGGAGACTATGTTGAAAAACGCCAAGTACTACTTGGACGGGCTACAGAGATGGGAACATCGCTGGGAACATCGCTGGGAGAAGTGTGTACAGTTACAATCAGACTATGTTGAAAATGTAAAATCTGAAAAAAAATGTATTGTATGTTTATTTAGTCGGAAACTTTTCAGACCACGCTCGTAGCGTTCGGGGAGAGAAAGATGTTAAAAATCTACTTTCAACAATGTTTTAAGTGTTACTGTTTTAAGAAGGGATAGATATATAAAAGATAATTCGTGCATGTCATTGTATTCTTTAACAAATTTCATATCGAAGTGCACATTCCTATTCTTCCATAAGGAAAACAGGGCCGATAAGTGCCCATTGTGCCTGTGTGACGGAAAAGCGCTGGAGGTTTTGTTTAATTTTTGTGGTACAACTGAAAGTAGCCCGGTGTTTGTTAAATGTTCCGTTTCAGCAGAAGTGCGGAACTTGCTTGTTGAGGAAGATGAGCAAATCTTTGACGTAATATTGTGTGCGTTTTCCGGGTCCGCAGTAAATCTATCAATGTAACAGCATGAAGCATCAGATAATTGGACTCATTTTGTTCAGCAATGACATCACAAACTGGTTCCAGCACGCACAATTTCCCCACAGTGTGGAATCTCGTCGGATTATCTGTGACAAAAATAATAAAACCTCGTTCGACTCGCTAACCATCTGGCAGTTCAGATCTAGTAACAATCCTAATACAAATATCGCATTACTTTCACTAATCATTATCGTTTATTTTTACACAAATTGTACAAACGCTGCGGCAACTGAATCGAAAGTCAGATGTTTATAAGCGACTTTGACATGTGACATGAGAAACAGCTGAATAACGACAGTGACTAGCAGTTAAATTCAAGCCAATGACATTATATTATATTTCATCGTACGTGACACGCTCCGATAGAAATTGGGATTAACGATATGTTATTGGATGAAATTGATGGACTTCAAGTAGACAAATATTCAGATTGGAAAATAAAGTAGATCTTACCTAAACTTAGCTTTGCCGAACACTGGTTAATGTAAGTCCTATTGATACACTTAAACGAGTGTATAACGCTATCATGAAATATGTAAGGTTATTTGGGGGTAACTCAGTAGAAAATAAACGAATACTTCTGTTATAAGAATCATTTCTAACAATAGCAGACACTCTTGCAAAGATTGTTTTAGAAATTTAAAGATATTAACCCTTCCCTCTTTGTATATTCTCGATCGTAAAATTCTTTGTATTCAATCGGATCTCATTTATAACAATGAAATAAACATTGGACAAAAGAGAACATCTATCATAGCAGCGATAAACTTTCTTGCTTCCAGAAAGGTGTGTATTATGAAACCTTCAAAATATGTGTCGCTCTTCCTAATCATTTATCTCTTTTTACTCAAGATCGTTTTAATCTGTATAAGATTATCTTAATGACAAACGCTTATGTAGCTGTGTAAGTAGAATCTAACTGTTGCAATGACAAATCATTACCAATTTACCTTTCATGTCTGTTAATAAGCTGTTTTAATGTATGTATATTGAAGAACTGACAATAAATCCAATATAAAATGTTGACACGTACTGACAAAAGCCAAGTGCAGCTACCAAATTGTATTGCTAGTCCGTAGGGAACTATTTTATTTTGTATCATATTTAATTATCCCTACCTTGTTTTTCATATTGTCTCTATACCAGGTGAGTCAGCTGCCCCTTATTATCGAGTTTTATGCGACCCGCATTTTATACTTCAACATGAAAACATGGACCCCATTACTAGGTTCTACCCTGGTTGTTAAACACTCAATGAAAGTAGTACTAATATAGATGTTATCACATCGTCTGTAATATATTCGTAATTAGACAGTTGATGTTCGCACGTCTGTTAATGTTTACTGGAACAAGCGAATACTATATGTTAGACGGAATGTTTATCTACCACGTTACTAGGTAGCGCGGAACTACAATCTCATTTGTCTGATGTGACGGTAGTTTGAATCTTCTGTCTGGGTATACTAATTTTTACCGTGTAATACTCACAATTTACAATTATTATTCTAAAAACTGGTATTATTTTTATTTTTGATGTTTTGTTTGATGTTTCTTTATTGATGCACTACAAGTTGGTAGTTGTTTAAACACAACTACAGGTAGGTGCAATTGAAATAAGTATTATTTATACACATTTGAACACAGAAAACATAGAAATTAGAGTATCAGAGTTTAACATGGAAGTTAAACACAATTTTGTAGACATAGAATTATTTTGCTATTAAAAATGTATTTTCAAATTGGTATGTTTTGTAGCGCTGTAATGACTCTTTTTCTATTTCTGGAATACGACTCCTGTAACTCAAACTGGCGACCTTCTTGGGTAATGCACGCTCTCAGGGCTTTTATGATTAAATTATTGTCAATTCGGTTTCTAAGTTTTAATGAACATAAAAAAGAGTATTTACAATGCTGAGACTCGAACCTGTGTCATTGGGTGTTAGGGTCCAGAAGACGTCATAATCCCATTGAGCTATTTCGAGACTTGACGTTCTGGGTTCAGTAGTACGACTTGTATGTCTGGCGCTATACTCTTGGTCACCTCGCGAGTTCTCGTACTTGATTTAGTCTTTTAAGACACTTTTAATTATTTGCTGGTTATTTTAATATTGTTACATAAATGGCGAAAGCTCTTATGTATGTAATTAAGTTGCACGAGACGTAGTTTAAGCAAAAATGTAAATAAACCGTTGTTTAATAATATGTCGGTTTTGATTGTACGGACGAGGCGTGTCTCTTATATTTTCCTAAATTTTGACAGCCAACCCCTGCTCAGAGTATAAGAATCCGCCATTTTCTCTTTGGTTGACGTTCTTAGTGTACTCATATGATAGGTACAGGCGTTTACTGAATTACTTTACCATGTATACTCTAATAAAAAGTTTGTAAAATCGCCTGGTAACCGGAATTCGCTCTCAGTAAAGGAGTCGTATGTTTTTTGAGGTGTAATTTAGCGAGCAGTACGTTTTGTCCCTTAAACCGCTATTCCTCTGAATTTTGCGCATTCCTCTCTCTAAGAACGTCAAGAAATGCAGTTTAGTGAGCGCAAAACCGAACTAAAGCTCACATGCCGTTTGATGGGTGGCTTACCTTGTAAACGAATAAGGCGCGGCTGACTCACCTGATATATTGCGTTCAATATTCAAGTACATAT
The DNA here is from genome assembly GCA_030765055.1 of Mantis religiosa. Lineage (NCBI taxonomy): Eukaryota > Metazoa > Arthropoda > Insecta > Mantodea > Mantidae > Mantis > Mantis religiosa. The sequence continues at coordinate 274,238,253 of CM060947.1, forward strand.
GTTATTGAACTGTTCATTTATTTGACGTGTTCAGTGTTTACAAAACTTTGTGGCTACTAGTGAAATTACTGAATCAAAATCTATCTAATCTATTCTAATCTATTCTAATCTAAAACATATACTTATTTAATGAACTTTGTTACAGCTGTGCTTGAGGAATAAAAAAATAACGACATATTTTTATGTAAATGGGAGGTTTCATCGTGGGATTTTATTTTTATTTTTTCTTCCTGTGGTATCTTTGCAATAATTGAATTTAAATACCAGTTTTGGTATTTATCCAACTTTTCACACATATTCACGTACATAGACAACACATATCCTCAGAGCTTTTACTATTTTTTTTTCGGGAAGCTCAATAAATGTATTTCCGGTGAAACTTCGGTATCGAATGAAATACTTCCTCTACGTGCTACAGAAAATAATAAACGATTGTGAGTAGAATATTTGTGTGAATGTAGCACCTGATAGTTCTGCATTTTTAAATAGGGTGCCAGTAGCTTCAGTCAATTAATATTAATTTACTGTAGATATAATGAGCCCTTCATTATCATAGGATGACTTTCTCTGTTGAAGCATTTCTGCAATTTAAAATAATGATTACCTGTTACATTCCAAGTTGTGAAGACAAGTCTAAGTAAATTACGTAAGAAGATCAACAGTCCCCGTTTATATGAGCAATGAAAAAACTTACAAGTGAAAGACCACTGAGTGTTCTTGACCGAATTGACCACTTGAAGACTTTCAGCAACTCATCTTGATCACTAATAGCTGTCACGGTTGGTAAACTCGTATGGCAACAAAACTGAATCACCCATCTGCAATAACAATATACAGGGTTTATGAGCAAGTTTACCTGCATGACAAAACCACATTCCTTTAGCTATTTCGTCTTTCTGTAGGGAGTAGCCGAGTTCAAGACCGTAAAACCTTCTCTTCAACTCTACCAAGCAATTCAGTACGTGATAAAGACATGAACATCAACAAAGAAGTAAAAATAAAGGAAACAAAACAAGAGCACACAAAATGAAACAAAGGTAAATGTAGTAGTCAAACATTATCAACACAAGAATATACAATAACGTTTTCACGGTCTAACAAAATAACAAACGAACAGCAAGGTGATGTAATATTCTTTGATCTGCTCCCTGACATATAACAGTCAAATTTGGTGTTTTTGTTTGTTTTGTATCTTGTATTTTTTCAGTAGTTTTATGTACTACATGGCGAAGTGTGGAAGCGTGTCGGAAAATATGTGTAACAACCGATTTGTTTACGAGAACCTATCGCACATACGTGAGGAGACAATGTATGTACAACGTGTCACACATCGGCAGGCGCGAGAAGTAATACGTAAGGGGATTGAATATTGTCGCAAACCCATTATTTACGAAAGCGGATGGTGCCAGGCGGAGATAAATAGCTTGTCTAAGCAGATAAACATAGCGCGGAGATAAAAGGCATGCCAAATAAAGATATAAATGGAATATTCTAGTGACATCTTGATTGATAGAGGATTTTCTGTTTCTTGTTTGTTTGAGAACAGTCTAGAATTATCGATGCAGGTATATTTAAGAGATCGTAACACGCCAGCGAGCAGTCGTAAACACAGTGGAGTGGTAAACAGTTGTAAACAGTAGTCGTGAGGTGAGTTGTAATTGAAACTGGTGTTTTAGAAGTGAACTCTTTGTTGTGGTCAACGACCTTGGAAGATTGTAATTGTGTATGTGACGTAATTCTGCTACTGTAAATGTATTTAAACGGAAATAAAGAACGTTTTGAATTTCTGCAACTTGGACTTTTAATTCTACGAACCCACAAAGTCACAATATTCTGTCAAAGAGAAAGAAGAGGAAATCAAAATCCCTCTGTGTCAAGTGGCTACCATGATAATTTACGTTTGTGTGAAATAATTAATTACCTCAGACACACAACTCCCAAGTGCTCGTTACTCACTGTACGCCGCATTACTAATATTTTGCTCCTCTAGTAAAGAAGACAACACGTCAATGAAGGTCAATATTCCTCAATGCTCTGTCGTGTATTATGTTGGTTACCAAGAAGAATTTGAATTTAATTAAACTCCTGTTGTCCTTCTTGAATGTAAAAAGTGCAAGTCACTCACATGCATTGACGAAAAATCATTACAAATTATTCAACAGTTCTCTTGTATCGTATTTCCTGGGCATTTTACTACTTATATTGTCCTTGAAGTATCCTAAGAGTTTTAAATAATCTATTTTATCCAACACTTACTTTAAAATTGTATTTTAATAATTAACATTAAAGCACTAAAGTAACACTTTAATGTTAAGGATGGATAACTACTGTATCAATAAAATACAATCACTAGTTCTATATTTCAAGTATACTATTTATTGTAGTTTTAACATTTAGTAATGAAATGTACAGCTACAACTTGTATTCATTCAGTAATTAACAAATATTTTCCTATATGTTCACATTCTACTGACAATACATTCGTCAATGTAGCTTTCTGAAATGAAAATCAAATTAACCAGAAACGACTAGCCAACATCGATTGTCTCATATTAGCAGCCGGCCCTGGTCTAAATAACTCTATATTCCAGAAAATAACATTACAAATAATTTTACTATTTTATTATAGTTTAATTAAAAAGTAGTAAGCTTTTTTAATGATTAAGGTAAGTGTTAGATAAATCATTGTATGTACAAGACATTTATACACCCGTGGGAATTAACAAACCTTCCACTCGTCAATAAAATACATCTTTAACAATAAATAACTATAAATGCCTCCAAAGGAACATCTTTATTGATTTTTAAATGTACACTACAATAGGATGAGCATTTTCAAATTATTATTGATAAAATGTCGCTTCACAAAGTGAAAGATTTTCATAAAAGAAATGAAAAATTACAAGTTATATATTTTGCTATGATTGCTTCACAAATAAAGCCAACTAGTACATCCCCCCCCCCCAAAAGAAGTTATTATTTCAAATGTTTACATTATACCTATATGCATGAAATGTTCAGAAATTGAACCCGGCGTCGATGCCATTTGTCAACAATACTTGTTTAACAATCAAGAAACGAGATATATGAATGTTGGGCCAGGATTTGCAAGGTTATATCTTTGTCCTCACTTTAATGGGAATAAATCGTGATGTCAGCCTGCATTTGTTTTATTGTAACGTGCGTCATTGGGACCGCGTAGTAATGAACTGGTTGCGCGACGCCCTTAGGCAGCCCGCTGCTTGCAGGGCCATTACACCAATGAAGACATTATATTTTAATGATATAATAAACGGCATCGTTGTTTCTTATTACCTAATTATGAGGTAGGAAAAAACAACCAAATGCGTTGAGTAAATAGGAGATACAGTAAATAGAATAATGGCCCATCCTGTTTTTAGTGCAGTACAAATATGGAGATACTGCAATCGAGTCCTGAGGTCAGTGGTAGCGAGCGACCTCTAAGTAGGCGAGTGGGATAGTCGGCAGCGTGCGAATTTACGAGTGTTACCGAGAAATGTCGAAGCTGGCAGATAACGATCTATTTATATTGTGTTCATTAGTGCTTGACCTTATGTTGAAGAAAATTCAAGCGGAAGCAGAGACATCAAATTTGTTAAGAGTTGTAATTCTGCACTAAGGTAGATACCGTAGACATGAGGGACTTTGGAGAAGTAAGAAATAAGAACGTCCGTGTAACACAAGATTTATTGAGTGTATGATATACAAAACGATCAATATTTTATAAAGGACTTGCTAGGTGTCAAGTCTCCAGGCTAGTTTTGCATTGATAAAGTCACGTGACTTAAAAAACCCAGACTTTTCCAAGTATGTTGAAATATGTATATTATGATGTGAACCTACGACCATTTAACATGTTCAACATGGCATATTTAACTTCCTTAATTCAATTAACTGAAGCTTAATAAGTCTTCTGATGTTTCCAAGTGAGTCTACGTATATTGAGATCCAATCTGCAGTAGTGTGGGAGAAAACAATGGCAGAAATATAAGAATTTACATAAAAATAATAAGTATCTACAATACTGATTTTTGGACAAAAATAGTCACACGAAATACTTTGTATTATTTCCCTTCATTCCATTTTTCCTACTTCCGTGGTGCCGGCGTTGTGTGGGAAGGGGGACGCTTGTCGTCGACACGGACCCCGAATGTTGGTGGTACGTGTCTCAGCTCTGTTACGAGTAGGCAATTCTTCACTTCTGCGGACGCAAGTGGCCTAATTGTCGATAGGCCCTTAAACCCCACACCTCATGAATAAGACGGATCTTACTTTGAATGTGACTGAATTTCCAGAACATCACAATAGAAGCCCCTACCCAACCTACTGCAGTGTATTTATCTGAGCTCTGTGTTGTTGTCAGGTTAAAACAAGACTCGGACGATGTAGGGCAAAAGTGTTAAAACTGCCCATCCATCGAGGGAGTGAAGAAGGCCAAGCTCCAAAACCGGTTGAGATCGTCACTGGTCTCAGAAGACATTTACATGCCACCTTCCAATTAAGTCAAGTTGAAATGTTACGGACTGCCAACCGTTTCTAAGTAGTCATTAATTTATTCCTATAAGGGATTCTTCACTTGAACACATAAAGTGAAATAAATATAAAGCTGCGTGTGAGCATTCAACAGCCCCACTGCTTAGGACGAACTAATTGGATAACGTTTCTTTATTTTGTTCGGGGTTTTCTGTTATCAGGAGAAGACAAGTCAGGAACTCCGAGCTCAATTTCAACACAGTTTCATCCCTTTCATTTACACACCATCTGTAATATTTAAAACACACATTAGTTTTGCCCTTATGTAAATGTTACTTATGTATAGGGCTTGTTCTTCTATTTACTTGCAACTCGGTATAAATTTTGCGGAAACAGTAATACTACACATTTAGCTGGAAATGTAAGACGAACACAGGATACTCTAGCTATAATAAAATCTATAATATGTGAGTTGATATATATATATATATATATATAGACTTTGAAACGAAATATGCAAAGAAAGTAAAATAAGACCTGATTCAGTAAAATAAGAGTGATACATTAATGGTTATAACATATATTGAAATACGAGCTACGTCCAGAAAGTAAGTTCTGTTTGGTAATAAAATTAAATTGTGTACAGATACAGAAACATTATTTATTGCACAAAATTCTACAACTCTTAAACTACTTTTCCACATAATTGCCGAAATTTTGCAGGCATTTGTCATAGCAAGGCACAAGTTTTTGTATACCTTCTTCATAGAAGTCCGCCGCCTGTGTCTTCAACCAGTTGGAAACATTTTCTTTCACTCTTCGTCATTGTTGAAGTGTTGACCGCCAAGGAAAGATTTGAGATGCAAAAACAGATGAAAGTCGCTAGGAGCGAGGTCAGGGCTGTACGGGGGGTGGTCGAAAACGTCCTAGCCAAATCCTGGTAGTATGTTTTAGGTCGAATTTGCAGAGTGGTCGTGCGTTGTCGTGAAGAAACACAACACCTTTAGACAGCATTCCTTGGCGCTTATTCTGTATTGGTTTCACTTTCCTAGCATTCAGAGAACGAATCACAGATCTGATTTCACAAGCGGCGGAATTTTTAATCAACATCGACAGTGTAAACAAGCAGAACAAAGCGTACGTGGCTGACAGCGATCTCACAATGGTGCACGTTTCTTCTCCTTGATACAGAGCGTCTATCGCGCATGTGGGGAACTGCGATCGCAGCGCTGCAGCGGAGATAAATTGAAACAGAACTTACTTTCTGGACGCCCCTTGTATCCTGATGATGAGAGAGATGTACTCTCTAATCGTCTTTTCACCTGACTTGTTTCCCGAGAAGAATTTGAGAGAAGAAAGTAGGTAATTAAAAATATATTAAGTTTTTGAAACATCATACCTATGAATTAACATCTCCGAATTGATTTTATGTGATATAAATTCTATATTAGCTAAATATACTTCGTTGTTTAGTCATCTTTGTGTCTCCCTTATAGTTATACAAAAGTATAATATTCTAAAAGAAAAGAACTTTTGAGATTATCTCCAGAGACTTTTAAGGCATAGGTACACTTTATTAGTCACGTACCTATGCTGAACATGTAATCAAATAACTAATGTCATTTTTAGAATTGAGAAATAAATAACAAAGCCGTCTTCTAGAGTGGGTAAGGGAAAGTGCAGGGGGTTTAGACATTCCAGTCAGACTTAATCCGGCTTAGTGATGTATAATTAATAATGAAAGGTAGACTTGATCTTGAAAAGCCCCTCCATTCAACATACTGTTTCCATCACATTTTGCAAGGCTTTGGACATAACAGATCAATTGGTGTGCTTACCTTTCACTCAGGTCCTGTGATAAAACATTTTGACATGTAATATAGTATATTTGTTCACTTCTGCGACCCTACTCACCATCACACTTTTGATCTCACCTGGATTAATAAGGAAAGAAAGACAGGTACACACGTTCACTTACAGCTTCCAACTTTTCATTTCGTATTACGAATCACATGAAACTCTATACAATTCAAAACATAAATATTATAGAAACAGAAACAAAGAGCTGGAAATATGCACAAAAATTGCAGAAGGCATTAGTCAAGTAAGGACAGATTTCCAGCAAATAATGTTAGAAAGAAATTACATGAATTGAGAAGCGAATATTACAGACGTTTTGGCCTATCGTGGCGATGGGTGGGGCTTGAGCCGCCATCTTGGTGCCAGAACACGCATCCAGCTGTTGTAGCGTGAGGACTTTGCTCTCTGTGAGTTGTCAAAATGTGTCCTGCAATAAAAAATCGCGCCTCTTGTGAAGTGCGATCTGTGGTTCGGTTTTCGTTGGCTCAAAAACAACAGACCAATTGAAATTTATCGTCAGCTTCATGATGTTTACAGGTAGTGGATAATGAGTGAAAGCCGAGTGAGGCAATGGTGCCGTATCATTGTTCACGACGAGGACCACAGTGGTAGGCCTAGCCTTGTGACTGATGACCTGCCAATGCAAATCAATGACAAAACCTTCATTTCACGATAACAGAACTTCGGAACGGAGTTTGGTGCATCAAATTGTGTGGGAGAAGCTTGGTTACCACAAATTTTGTGCTCAGTGGGTTCCGAAAATCCTAACGGACGACCATAAGAAAGAGAAACTGGCTGCAGCACTGACCTTACTCCAAGAATACACAACAAATAGTATCGTATCGTACCCGGGGACGAGACTTGGTGAAGCATGTCAACTATGAAACAAAAAAGCAGTCAATGGAATGGGGTACTCACATTCTCCCAAGAAACCTCGAAAGTGTTTGCAAACGCTGTCAGCAAGGAAGGTTACGGCTACTGTGTTTTGGGAGTCCAAGGGAGTGCGTCTCGCTGATTTACTGGAACGTGGAGCAACAATAAACTCAGAAAGGTATTGTGAAACACTAAGAAAGTTACGGCGCACCATACAAAGTAAGCGTCGGGGAAAACTTATCACCAGGGTGTTGTTTTTTTCACGTCCACACACGACCAATCGTGCCGGGTCACTCTTGGATGGTTTTGGATGGAGCCCGGATTTGGCGTCGAGTGATTACCTCTTCCCAGCGATGAAAAAATGACTGGGTAAATAACGCTTTGATACTGACCCCGAACTGCATGCCGGTGTAAACCAGAGGCTCTGTAGGCAGATTCCTACAGAGAGAAACTTGTGCCACGGAATCATAAATGTCTCAATTTGAATGGTGATTATCTAGAAAAATAGCTTAAGAGTCTACCTTTCAAATGTACACAATAAACTTTGAGTTTTTCAATTTGTGAATTGTTTATTTCCAAACGTCTCTTACTTTCTGGACAGTCCTTGTATTAACGTCTATAAATACAGCACTGACATTATTTTTGAATTTTGGGTCAAGTTTTAGGTTAGGTAACACTAAAATTATGACATGAATGGAATACAAATTTCAAATTATATTTATTTATAAATATTCAAAATAATAACACAATACATATCTAATAGGCTGTGCAGGAATAGCGATTTAGACAGTTTATTGGCGTTTGAGTTTCATTTAAGTACTAACCATTAAAAATACTATACCTGGAGATAGTTATATTTAATATTTATGCTGTTAACTGTTGTGTGTACTTTTTAAACTGTAAAAAATATATGATAATACGCTCAACATTTCTACTCTGTATATTACTGCGACCTTGCAACAATGGCGTTAACTCGTACAGCATGACTAGTCACACGTGTGCTCCAGTCTGCTACATGGGAGACGGCTGTGCGGTAACGTGTTTTACCTCGCATTAGACAGGTTCCGGCTTCAATTTGCAGACCTTCCTGGTTGCAGGCGAGCATTCTCATCTATCACGATTTCCTTCCCGTCATTTCCCTTTCATTTTGTCTTCTTTTCGTGTTTGAGGTTTACTTCCAGCGTTCTTTCTACCGGATAATTGTCCAAAGGAAACAACACTCCTTTTTGACTGCTCAAGAAACACACTCCTCTATCACTCCGCCTTAACCATGCTCAGTGTATATAATCGATATACATTAATTGCTCAGTTTGGTAAAGTAATTGATTTATATTCTCAAATAAGAGACCAAAATGTAGCACACACAAAGAAGTTATTAAACGTAATAAAATAAGTAAAATATAAAATTTACTCACCACCTCTTACTAAGCGTTACAGTTTAGGGACAAGCGGCCAGTGCTTTGAGCTATTTTTCATCTTTGTTTACATCCAGTGTATTTCTTTCTCGGGAAGACTGCTTGGTCCAGCCCTTTGAGCCTGGAACTATTACAGTTTTTCCTTTACTGTGCACTTAGCTGATATAAATATATATTTTTTTTTTTTATGTCCTCCAAATTTTAAGTCATATCGGATGGTGAATGAAATAAGTCTCAAATAAGCCCAGGATCCACAGAGCTTAGAATTACCTGGCATTCATCTTTCAGGCAAAGGACATATCCTGGAAAATGTTATCCAGATATTTCACCCTGACCGATATTCGAACTCGGCACCTCTTGTTAGACATGCTACCATCTACGTTAAATAGGCTATCACAAACTATTCATCATCAAATTTTCAAAGGCAATACATATTTTGAAACCCTCTAAGTAAAGAAATATTTTTATAAAATAGGACCGCACTTCAGTTTATGTAAGCAACACATCCCAAGAGCTGATACGAGGGTATATCTGAGAAGCGTGTGACCTCAAAATGAAGATGGCAGCACTCGTAAATAAAAGCTAGTAAATTTCGTTGCTCATCTATTGAGTCACCAAAGATTCAGCCACTTTGGACGCTCGGTTGTTATGTAACATTCGTTTGAGTGAGTTGATGTGAGTGTTTTTGTGAAAATGGACAAAATCGAGTATCGAGCTGTCATTAAATATTTGTTTTTGAAAGGCAATATGTCTACGCAAATCAAAGATGAGTTGGATTCTGTGTATGGGGACTCTGCACAGGCACGTATTTAGAAGCCAGTTTCCGGTGGGGGTTCCAGAAAATCTACGTTGAATTATTTGCTTTTAATAAATAATTAACCAGGGATGTGTTTTTATCATGTTAGTAAAAATAAAGATACATGTAATATATTATATTCACATGAATTTCTCTACACAATCTTCTATAAGTTGTTCTTAGAAAAGTTTGTTTTTGTCTTGTTTCCTTGGATAAAGTCCATATAAAGGCCTTGCACATTGCACATTTTTTGTTCTTATAGCTGGGATAAAGTCATTTAAGCAGTAATCAGATATTTAAAAAGCGAAGCACTAATTGATGCATTTGAAGTATTAGTTCTCCTTCAATGAAAAAGGGAATAGCAACTTAGAGGTTAAAAATTACATACCTTTAAGTAAGTATCTGGTAATTTTAATCAACAAATTATAATACATCGGAATTGGTTAACTTTGCAATATATTATTGTAAATGACATTATTTGTGTATTTTAACGAGCTCTACAGCTGATGTGCAGTAACTTTTCATTTATTTCTTAAATAACTTCATGTCCGTCTGACAGTGAATAGAGACGTTAAGATGAGAAGCATGAACAAACTTTTTCGATTTATTTTAAACTAAGTCTTATTTCAAATATTTATTAAAAGTTTGAACTGATAATTCATTTAGGGGGGTCCGGACACCCTGGACCCCCACTTACATACGTCACTAACTCTGCACCATCATTTACCACAGTGAAATTTTGGGCAGGTAAATATCAACGTGGCCGTAAGAGCTTGGGAGACGATGAAAGTTTCGGACGTCCTAAAGCAGCAACTACTGACGAAAACATCGCCAAAGTTCACCAAATGGTGCTAGACGACATCCAAATTAAAGTGAGAGAGATAGCAGAGGCTATGAACAGGTCAAAGAACGTGTTTGTCACATATTACAACAACATTTAGACATGAGAAAGCTGTCAGCGTATTGGGTGCCTCGTTTGTACACGTAAGACCAAAACCGTGTTCGAATGAACATTTGCAACGCTCTGATGGCGCAGTTAAGGCACAATAAATCCGAGTTTTGGCGTCGATTAATTACTGTAGATGAAAATTGAATACACCATTATACGTGCGAAACAAAAATACAGTCCAAACAGTGGACTGAAAAGGGGGAACGGGTTCCAACAGCAAACTTGTTTTCGGCTGGGAAAGTGATGGCCCATGTTTTTTGGGGGATAGTTATGGAGTTATTTAAATCGATTATTTTCAAAACGGAAAAGCCATTACAGGAGCATACTACGCATCATTACTTGACAAGCTGAAGGCAGGACTTAGGGAAAAACGGCCACATCTGCAGAAAAAGAGAATCCTGTTTCACCAAGACAACATAGCGTCTCACACCTCAGCGGTTGTAATAACGAAAATCCACGAATTAAGGTTTGAAATGCTTGACTCACCAGAACCAGCCCCAAGCGACTTACGTTTGTTTCTTAATCTGAAAATTGCGTTCGGAGGACAGATATTTTCGTCAAATGAAAGGCTATCACCTTCCTGAACAATTATTTTGAAGAGAAAAACGCCCAGTACTATTTGGACGGCTTACAGAGATGGGAACATCGCTGGGAGAACTGTGTAGAGTTACAAGGAGACTACGTTGGAAAACGCCGAGTACTATGTGGACAGGTTACAGAGATGGGAGCATCGCTGGGAGAACTGTGTAGAGTTACAAGGAGACTATGATGGAAAACGGCGAGTACTATTTGGTCAGCTTAAAGAGATGGGAACATCGCTGGGAGAACTGTGTAGAGTTACAAGGAGACAATGTTGGAACACGCCGAGTACTATTTGGACGGCTTACAGAGATGGGAGCGTAGCTGGGAGAACTGCGTAGAGTTACAAGGAGACTATGAAGGAAAACGCCGAGTACTATTTGGACGGGTTAGAGAGATGAGAGCATCGCTGGGAGAAGCATGTACAGTTCCAAGGAGAATATGTTGAAAAACGCCAGATATTATATGGGCTGGTTACACAGATGGGAACATCGCTGGGAGAAGTGTATACAGTTACAAGGAGACTATGTTGAAAAACGCCGAGTACTAATTGGACGGGTTACAGAGATGGGAGCATCGTTGGGAGAAGTTTGTACAGTTACAAGGAGACTATGTTGAGAAACGCCGAGTACTAATGGGACGGGCTACAGAGATGGGAACATCGCTGGGAGAAGTGTGTACAGTTACAAGGAGACTATGTTGAAAATCGCCGAGTACTATTTGGACGGGTTACAGAAATGGGAGCCTCGCTAGGAGAAGTGTGTACACTTACAAGGAGACTAAGTTCAAAAATGTCGAGTACTATTTGGATGGGTTACAGAGACGGGAACCTCGCTGGGAGAAGTGTGTACAGTTACAAGGATACTATGTTGAAAAACATCGAGTACTATTTGGACGATTTGCAGAGATGGGAACATCGCTGGGATAAGTGTGTAGAGTTACATGGAGACGATGTTGAAAAACGCCAAGTACTGTTTGGACGGGTTACAGAGATGAGAGCATCGCTGGGAGAACTGTGTAGAGTTACATGGAGACTATGTTGAAAAACGCCACGTACAATTTGGACGAGTTACAGAGATGGGAACATCGCTGGGAGAAGTATGTAGAGTTACATGGAGACTATGTTGAAAAACGCCAAGTACTGTTTGGACGGGTTACAGAGATGGGAACATCGCTGGGATAAGTGTGTAGAGGTACATGGAGACTATGATGAAAATCGTCGAGTACTATTTGGACGGGTTACAGAGATGGGAACATCGCTGGGAGAAGTGTGTAGAGTTACAAGGAGACTATGTTGAAAAACGTCGAGTACTGTTTGGACGAGTTACAGAGATGGGAGCATCGCTGGGAGAAGTGTGTTGAGTTACATGGAGACTATGTTGAAAAACGCCAAGTACTATTTGGACGAGTTACAGAGATGGGAACATCGCTGGGAGAAGTGTGTACAGTTACAAGGAGACTATGTTGAAAAACGCCGAGAACTATTTGGAGGGGTTATAGAGATAAGAGCATCGCTGGGAGAAGTGTGTGCAGTTACAAGGAGACTATGCTGAAAGGCGCCGAGTATTGTTTGGAGGGGTTATAGAGATAGGAGCATCGCTGGGAGAAGTGTGTGCAGTTATAACGAGACTATGTTGAAAAACGCCGAGTACAATTTGGAGGGGTTGAAGAGATAGGAGCATCGCTGGGAGAAGTGTGTGCAGTTACAAGGAGACTATGCTGAAAGACCCCGAGTACTCTTTTGATGGGTTACAGGGATGGGAGCCTCGCTGGGAGAAGTGTGTACAGTTACAATGAGACTATGTTGTAAAACACCGAGTACTATTTGGACGGGTTACAGAGATGGGAACATTGCTGCGAGAAGTGTGCCCAGTTATGAGACTATGTTGTAAAACGCCAAGTACTATTTGTACGAGTTACAGAGATGGGAACATCGCTGGGAGAAGTGTGTGCAGTTACAAGGAGACTATGTTGAAAAACGCCGAGTACTATTTGGACGGGCTACAGAGATAGGAACATCGCTGGGTTAAGTGTGTAGAGTTACAGGGAGACTATGTTGAAAAACGCCAAGTACTATTTGGACGGGTTACAGAGATGAGAGCATCGCTGGGAGAACTGTGTAGAGTTACATGGAGACTATGTTGAAAAACGTCGAGTACTATTTGGACGAGTTACAGGGATGGGAACATCGCTGGGATAAGTGTGTAGAGTAACATGGAGACTATGTTGATAAACGTCGAGTACTATTTGCACGAGTTACAGAGGTGGGAACATCGCTGGGAGTAGTGTGTAGAGGTACATGGAGACTATGTTGAAAAACGCCAAGTACTATTTGGACGAGTTACAGAGATGGGAACATCGCTGGGAGTAGTGTGTAGAATTACATGGAGACTATGTTGAAAAACGTCGAGTACTATTTGGACGGGTTACAGAGATGGGAGCATCGCTGGGAGAAGTGTGTAGAGTTACAAGGAGACTATGTTGATAAACGTCGAGTACTATTTGGACGAGTTACAGAGATGGGAACATCGCTGGGAGAAGTGTGTAGAGTTACATGGAGACTATGTTGTAAACGTCGAGTACTATTTGGACGGGTTATAGAGATGGGAGCATCTCTAGGAGAAGTGTGTAGAGTTACAAGGAGACTATGTTGAAAAACGTCGAGTACTATTTGGACGGGTTACAGAGATGGGAACATCGCTGCGAGAAGTGTGTACAGTTACAAGGAGACTATGTTGTAAAACACCGAGTACTATTTGGACGGGTTACAGAGATAGGAGCATCGCGGGGAGAAGTGTGTACAGTTACAAGGAGACTATGTTGTAAAACACCGAGTACTATTTGGACGGGTTACAGAGATGGGAACATCGCTGCGAGAAGTGTGTACAGTTACAAGGAGACTATGTTGTAAAACATCGAGTACTATTTGGACGGGTTACAGAGATGGGAACATCGCTGCGAGAAGTGTGTACAGTTACAAGGAGAGTATGTTGTAAAACGCCGAGTACTATTTGGACGGGTTATAGAGATGGGAGCATCTGTAGGAGAAGTGTGTAGAGTTACAAGGAGACTATGTTGAAAAACGTCGAGTACTATTTGGACGGGTTACAGAGATGGGAACATCGCTGCGAGAAGTGTGTACAGTTACAAGGAGACTATGTTGTAAAACACCGAGTACTATTTGGACGGGTTACAGAGATAGGAGCATCGCTGGGAGAAGTGTGTACAGTTACAAGGAGACTATGTTGTAAAACACCGAGTACTATTTGGACGGGTTACAGAGATGGGAACATCGCTGCGAGAAGTGTGTACAGTTACAAGGAGAGTATGTTGTAAAACGCCGAGTACTATTTGGACGGGTTACAGAGTTAGGAGCATCGCTGGGAGAAGTGTGTACAGTTACAATGAGAGTATGTTGTAAAACGCCGAGTACTATTTGGACGGGTTACAGAGATGGGAACATCGCTGCGAGAAGTGTGTACAGTTACAAGGAGACTATGTTGTAAAACACCGAGTACTATTTGGACTGGTTACAGAGATGGGAACATCGCTGGGAGAAGTATGTACAGTTACAAGGAGACTATGTTGTAAAACACCGAGTACTATTTGGACTGGTTACAGAGATGGGAACATCGCTGCGAGAAGTGTGTACAGTTACAAGGAGAGTATGTTGTAAAACGCCGAGTACTATTTGGACGGGTTACAGAGATAGGAGCATCGCTGGGAGAAGTGTGTACAGTTACAATGAGAGTATGTTGTAAAACGTCGAGTACTATTTGGACGGGTTACAGAGATAGGAACATCGCTGGGAGAAGTGTGTACAGTTACAATGAGACTATGTTGTAAAACACCGAGTACTATTTTGACTGGTTACAGAGATGGGAACATCGCTGCGAGAAGTGTGTACAGTTACAATGAGACTATGTTGTAAAACACCGAGTACTATTTGGACGGGTTACAGAGATAGGAACATCGCTGGGAGAAGTGTGTACAGTTACAATGAGACTATGTTGTAAAACACCGAGTAGTATTTGGACTGGTTACAGAGATGGGAACATCGCTGGGAGAAGTGTGTACAGTTACAATGAGACTATGTTGTAAAACACCGAGTACTATTTGGACGGGTTACAGAGATAGGAGCATCGCTGGGAGAAGTGTGTACAGTTACAAGGAGACTATGTTGAAAAACGTCGAGTACTATTTGGACTGGTTACAGAGATGGGATCATCGCTGGGAGAAGTGTGTACAGTTACAATGAGACTATGTTGTAAAACACCGAGTACTATTTGGACGGGTTACAGAGATAGGAGCATCGCTGGGGGAAGTGTGTTGAGTTACATGGAGACTATGTTGTAAAACACCGAGTACTATTTGGACGGGTTACACAGATGGGAGCATCTGTAGGAGACGTGTGTAGAGTTACAAGGAGACTATGTTGAAAAACGTCGAGTACTGTTTGGACGGGTTACAGAGATGGGATCATCGCTGGGAGAAGTGTGTACAGTTACAATGAGACTATGTTGTAAAACACCGAGTACTATTTGGACGGGTTACAGAGATGGGAGCATCTGTAGGAGAAGTGTGTACAGTTACAAGGAGACTATGTTGTAAAACACCGAGTACTATTTGGACGGGTTACAGAGATAGGAGCATCGCTGGGAGAAGTGTGTTGAGTTACATGGAGACTATGTTGTAAAACACCGAGTACTATTTGGACGGGTTACACAGATGGGAGCATCTGTAGGAGACGTGTGTAGAGTTACAAGGAGACTATGTTGAAAAACGTCGAGTACTGTTTGGACGGGTTACAGAGATGGGATCATCGCTGGGAGAAGTGTGTACAGTTACAATGAGACTATGTTGTAAAACACCGAGTACTATTTGGACGGGTTACAGAGATAGGAGCATCGCTGGGAGAAGTGTGTTGAGTTACTCGGAGACTATGTTGTAAAACACCGAGTACTATTTGGACGGGTTACACAGATGGGAGCATCTGTAGGAGAAGTGTGTAGAGTTACAAGGAGACTATGTTGAAAAACGTCGAGTACTGTTTGGACGGGTTACAGAGATAGGAGCATCGCTTGGAGAAGTGTGAACAGTTACAAGGAGAGTATATAAAAAAATAAATAAAAATATTCTGAAAAGAAGTATTGTGTCTCTATTAGGTTGGATACTTTTAGACCACCCTTGTCTGTATGTGAATGTTCTTTGAATAGCGCATTAAGTCAAGGCCAAAAGAGATGCTTTAAGCTGTACGGTGTATTCATTAAATGCAAAAATATAAGCTATTGATTAGTATAAAATTACAGGGTTACCAACTATGATTTCCTAACAGATGTGAGGAAGTTTGTATTGTGATGTAATAGCAGATAATTAGAATGAAATAATTAAGGAATATGAGGAACCAGCGCAGGTGTTACAAGCGGAGGAGAGATTTTCTGGGGAAAAGTACGAAATAACTTATAACAGGTTTGTCTTAATGCTACAAAGCAATTACTACGTACAGCGAAAATGCGCTGCTGGCACATATTGAAGATAAAACCAAAACAATGTAATAAATTATATTCCTACATCCACAGCCCAAGGAATTACAATTTCAAACTGTACAGTCAACATCTATAATTGCTTAATAGTTCAGTTACGTTATTATAAGGTTGTTTCACGTTAACTGAAGTCCTTTTCTGTTTATTAACGGATCATACGCTTTTCCATCGTTTTATTATTCTCATAGCCTGCCTTATGAAACAGCGCTACCAGTGTGCCGCCGTTGGCTGTGCATTTTCTCCGCAATAAAGAAAGATCCGCAATAATAATTTCAATTTCTGTAATGGTATCAGGGAGTTGATCTGTATCAACGATTGAAGAGTTATTGTTCCCCCTCTCTATAGATGAGGAAGTATAATACAGACGATCGTGATCAGGTCGTGACTAACAGGGAAGTTATATCGAACAATCTTCGGCTTCACATCCGGGAACATTGGCTACACATTAGAGCTCGTTAGTGTCCAAAACGTCTTGTTTCACGTCAAACTTTCTGCTCGTGGATGCTCCTTATAGAATCTAAAATGCGATCCATATCAATCTGAACCATTTCAATAAGCCATAACTTTTGAATCCATATTAGGACACACGTACAACTTTGGGAATATATAATACACAATTAGGAGATTACATTACACTATTTACATCTCACAGGAAATGTTGGAAGTGTCCTCCACCAGCATCTATATATGTTTGTACTCGTCTCACCATATTCTGACAAGTTTTACGGAGAGTATCCACGCCAATGTTACTTATTTCGGTTCGAATAGATTCCTTGAGGACATCAATTGTCCGTAGTCTATTCTTGTACACTCTATTTTTAGATACACCCACTAGAAAAATCCGGTGAGGTTAGGTCAGGGGATCTGGGGGGCCACAGACTTTTTGAGATTATTTTATTATTATCAAAGAAACTCGTTACAAGTTCCACGATGTCTTTAGATGTATGGCACGTTGTTGAATCTTGCTGGAAATAACCTTCTCTCAATTCGATATCATCCAGCTGCTCCACAAATATCTTGAAGATGCTCATATAAACTTGAGTGTCTACAGTCGTATCAAAGAAAATGGCACCAACGATCCTGGAAGATGACACCGCGTACCATCATGCAGTGGAGTTTCGTGGATCACAGCAGCATCTGGTATTTTGTGTGTTTATGTAACCATACCTCATCTGTAAACCATGTTATGGACGTGGAATAAGAGTACCCTTAAACCATCGACTGTAACTGATTCGTTTATCATAATCTGCTACTTTCAGTTGTTACACCATATGCACTCTGTAAGGTCGCAGCTCTTTGACATGTTCCATATTCCTGGCTCAATCGACACAACGATTTTTTTGGAGAATTCAATAGACTTCTGCGAACATCTGTAACAGATGACGGTCTATGTTTTGCACTCTCAGTTGTCTCCAGCTTTCTTACGAGCGATAAAATTGTTGTCTTTGTCGGAACATCGCGTTCGAAATTCCCGTTGTGTTGTTACCAAGGAATTTGTCTTCCAATATGTTTTCAAAATGTAAACACGCTCTCGTAGTGAGTACTGCATGTTGCTGTTATGACTGTCAACTGTCAACAATTGTCAGTGTTGTCAATTCTCCCAGAGCCACTGAGATCATTAAACGAAATTTCTACATTCTACGAACTATCAAAGGGAAATTATGGCTTATTGAAATGGTTGTTGGGCTTGTGAGGTATGTGAGATGTACAGGAAATACAGTGTCAACTCCACACTATAAACAATAACATCTTAATCATCATTTAACTCGATACAGATCTCGTTGTGAGAGAGCTACCTTATATAGGAATGCAAGTGTACTTCAGAAATCGTGCAGCTTTATTTAACATAATAGGTTAATAGTGTGTATAATTTCACCTGTCTTCTGTCTAATCTGTATATATTATACAGAACACATCTATGTGGTATATGAAGCAGAAAGATAAAATGTGGGACTATTACGTTTATAAGAACCGAAATATTTGCGTACTTTTCTCTCTCCGAAATTAGCTCTCACAGAGAAGTGATCAAGTACTGTACTTAAATGAGAGGTTTAACGTACGCATGCAAATAAAAGAAAACACCCATTAACTTGGCTAAACCAATCAACAGCTTAACCGTTTTGTCTCTGTCTCAGGATTAAACACATAGATTACAATTCGTAGCTATTGCTTGTTATCGACGCTGTGCCGCAGTATATCTGACATGGTGCTAGACCTCAGGCCTTGACCTAGCCGGCCGCGACAACGAAAGTGACGCGACCTTCTCCAAAGAAATGTCCTGGCATTCTGACATCAGCACTTCCTCTAATTTAATGGTAACATCACGATCAAAACTTTCACGGCAGGTCCCCTTTTGTAGCTCAGTGCTCATCTCCGTTTTCTGGTCACACTCGCGCCTCCTTCCATCTCAATATCTTCCTGGTGCTTTAATGTGATTTTCTCTTAGGTTCGAAACCGGGCTGAGTCATGGCCATTTTCACCTATGGCGAATGTTGTGCCAACCAAGATTCTTAATGGCTCTAACATTAATATAAACATAGTAGCAATGGCCGAAGAGGTTTATGTGTGCCTAAGACACAGCCCCATGTCAGTAGATTTACTGACAGTAAAAGAACTCCTGCGGGACAAAATTCCAGCACATCAGCAGCGCTAATATGATCCTGGTTGACAGGTGTTTAACAAACAAAATAATTACGTAATTTCGCAGGGTAGGAAATAGTGTTGTCTAAAGTAAATTTCGACAGAGAAACTAATCCGGGGCATCTGAATTTGGAAAATGATGAAGTAACCACCATGGAGGTGCTATACATTTTTCGTGACTTATAAAACATGTTTGATGTATTTTGAAAAAATTAATAAAATACGAAATTCACGCAATATTGGAAATTATCTTAAAATGAATATATAAATACGAAATGTGTTGCAATGAACGGACTGTTTTTCAGATGGAAATGTAAAAGTAACATATTAAGGAATGTCTGGTTAAGTACAACGAAAGATTGAGAAGTCGTATGGAAGAGAATGGGAACAAAACACGTTTCTTTTCTTGCAAAATCTCTGCAAGTTTATTATTTCTGTCATCGCTGGTCTGTTATTGGCAGTAAATTTCTAATATTTAAGTGAAAGTAAAAGAAACATCGCGTTTTATTGTTTCGTTAATGTGAGTATATGTCAACTATTTTCATGAATTTCCAATTGATAGTGTAAGTCACGTAGAAAATAAAGACGTAAGTGCTTCGGTGTATGGCAGGATGATGATATGCTCTGAGCTAAACTACCTCCTCCCGCCGGTCTCCGCTCCCCTACTGGGACCATTCCGGGACTTCCAGCCAGGGACATTTGGGGCTCGTTACCGTCATGGCTTGTAGGGGAGCGTGTCCGTTGTCCTGGCCTGTCGGGGAAAGTCTATCCAAGTAAACTGTATGACCCTGCCCTCTGTATTGTCATGGCTCCTTGCAACGGCCGCCCTCTGCCTCCTTTCTCCTAGGGGTGCCCCACTTAGGAGCATAGCCACAGTGGGTCCAGCATGGTGGCCTAAGTACGGAATCCCCTTCATACTGAAACCTTAATCCCAATACACTAATGCAAGTCTATCAACACAACCAGCGTAACACACAGAGCTGAGTTTAGGTAAGATATACTTTACATATGTTAGCTTTCCAATCTTAAATATCATACTTAATGGTCGAGAAATTTCATGCTGCCAAATTCTAAAATACGTACTTTATACACCTTATTCCAAAAACTATTTTAATAATTGTACATTAACCTTATGGCAAAAGATTTCACATCTTTCTCAGTTTATCTTTGTCTTCATAATGTTACAACATGCTAAACATTAACTTTCCCAATTATAGTAAAATAGGTTCTCGCCACTCCTAGTTGCCCAGTGTTAAGAAAGCATGCTTTGAACGTACGACAGGGTTCCTAGTGTCCAGATGCAGGAAGCTAATAGAATACAAAACTGCGAGAAAAGAGAATCTGTTGACCAATTGGTAGTCAGCCTTAGGCCATCACGTGGAAGCTCAGACGCGCTTTAATCTTTCAATCTTTTCCTCATACTTGTATGTGCAGGTCACGGGTTAGTTCTGTGATTTACTACAGCTTAGCGTGGCAACTCATGTTAAATATTGCAATCCATTATATCTACAATATATGACACTCACAATATACGAGGCTGGTCTGAAAAGTTTGGTGCGGGGTTGAAGTCGAATCGTATGGATGGATGACGAATTATGCCCCACGTTGGGCGCCATTTTGGTGCGGGGTTGAAGTCGAATCGTATGGATGGATGACGAATTATGCCCCTCGTTGAGGTGACCATTTGGAACAGGGTTGGAATTGATGGTTCTTGAAGTCCCAGCTTACCTCGGCGTGGCTTCAGTCGGTTGAGCAAGATATCTTCTTTTACAGGGGTGGTACGGCGGAAGGAAATTTTACGTAAAATGAGTAATCATTTTCCTCTGTATTAAATAATGTAGAAACTTTTATTTCCTTACTTCAATTAACACCAGTTCGAACAAAATGTATGATACAACATTTATAACACTATTCTTACACAAGATTCACTTGATGTGACGCGTTTATCTGGATGCGTGCAAGAATCAAAAATTTTATACGGTTGTTCACTACCGTGTATAATAATTAAATTGTGTGTCTTCTAGCGATGATATTTAATGTAAAGATTATCTAGTTATACTCGATGATTGTTACGAGAATAGACTTATATTCTCCCGCACACAACGGCGTTTAAGAAGAGAATTTTACATCCGTTCACGGCGACTGTTAGGAGAAGAATCCCCAGTTCATCTTTCTCTACCCATTAGCCTTTCCTTTGCTAATAGTTCGACCCCCCTAGAGGAATATTGAATATCCTCCATGGCAACGTAAAATCTTTTATATCTGATTGGTCCACGTTTTACGATATACGCGTCACACCAATCACAAATAAGTTTGTTATTCAACACTTTTGTGACGTCATTTCCACTTACATAGCTTCTCTGTGCATGACTCACTCTACTTAACCTCACATAATACAATATTTGAAACTCTTTGGGGACAACATAAAATAACTGTTTCAAGTTTCAGACCTAATAATGATACAAGACATTCTTTCAGACTTTATTGTTTTATGTTTCAACATAGTCTCTGTGTGACTTTACACACTTCTCCCAACGATGCTCCCATCTCTGTAACCCGTCCAATTAGTACTCGGCGTTTCTCAACATAGTCTCCTTGTAACTGTACACACTTGTCCCAGCGATGTTCCCATCTCTGTAACCCGTCCAATTAGTACTCGGCGTTTCTCAACATAGTCTCCTTGTAACTGTACACACTTCTCCCAGCGATGTTTCCATCCCTGTAACCCGTCCAAATAGTACTCGGCGTTTTTCAACATAGTCTCCTTGTAACTGTACACACTTGTCCCAGCGATGTTCCCATCTCTGTAACCCGTCCAATTAGTACTCGGCGTTTCTCAACATAGTCTCCTTGTAACTGTACACACTTGTCCCAGCGATGTTTCCATCCCTGTAACACGTCCAAATAGTACTCGGCGTTTTTCAACATAGTCTCCTTGTAACTGTACACACTTCTCCCAGCGATGTTCCCATCTCTGTAACCCGTCCAAATAGTACTCGGCGTTTCTCAACATAGTCTCCTTGTAACTGTACACACTTCTCCCAGCGATGTTCCCATCTCTGTAACCCGTCCAAATAGTACTCGGCGTTTTTCAACATAGTCTCCTTGTAACTGTACACACTTCTCCCAGCGATGTTTCCATCCCTGTAACCCGTCCAAATAGTACTCGGCGTTTTTCAACATAGTCTCCTTGTAACTGTACACACTTCTCCCAGCGATGTTCCCATCTCTGTAACCCGTCCAAATAGTACTCGGCGTTTTTCAACATAGTCTCCTTGTAACTGTACACACTTCTCCCAGCGATGTTTCCATCCCTGTAACCCGTCCAAATAGTACTCGGCGTTTCTCGACATAGTCTCCTTGTAACTGTACACACTTGTGCCAGCGATGTTCCCATCTCTGTAACCCGTACAATTAGTACTCGGCGTTTCTCAACATAGTCTCCTTGTAACTGTACACACTTCTCCCAGCGATGTTTCCATCCCTGTAACCCGTCCAAATAGTACTCGGCGTTTTTCAACATAGTCTCCTTGTAACTGTACACACTTGTCCCAGCGATGTTCCCATCTCTGTAACCCGTCCAAATAGTACTCGGCGTTTTTCAACATAGTCTCCTTGTAACTCTACACACTTCTCCCAACGATGTTCCCATCTCTGTTACCCATCCAAATAGTACTCGGCGTTTTTCAACATAGTCTCCTTGTAACTCTACACACTTCTCCCAGTGATGCTCCCATCTCTGTAACCCATCCAAATAGTACTCGGCGTTTTTCAAAATAGTCTCCTTGTAACTGTACACACCACTTCCAGCGTTGTTCCCATCTCTGTAACCCGTCCAAATAGTACTCGGCGTTTTTCTCTACAAAATAATTGTTCACGAAGGAGATTGCCTCTTCATTTGATGAAAATCTCTGTCCCCCGAGCGCAATTTTCAGATGAGGGAACAAAGAGAAGTCGCTTGAGGCCAGATCTGGTGAGTCAAGCAGTTCAAATTGTAATTCGTGGATTTTCACCATTACAACCGCTGAGGTGTGAGACGCTGCGCTGTCTTGGTGAAACAGGATTTTCTTTTTCTGTAAATGTGACCGTTTTTCCGTAAGTTCTGTCTTCAGCTTGTCAAGTAGTGATGCGCAGTATGCACCTGTAATGGTTTTTCCTTTTTGAAGATAAATCGATTAAAATAACCTCCATGACTACCCCCCAAAACAGTCGCCATCACTCTCCCAGCAGAAAAAAAAGCAGTTTTTGCTTTCCTTTTTGGAGCCGGTTCCCCCTTTACAGTTCACTGTTTGGACTGTACTTTTGTTTCGGGCGTATAATGTTGTATCCAAGTTTCATCTACAGTAATTAATCGGCGCCAAAACTGGGATTTATTGTGCCTAAACTGCGCCAACAAAGCGTTGGAAATGTTCATTTTGGTCTAACGTGAGCAAACGCGGCAACCAACGCGTGGACAGCTATCTCATGTATAAATGTTGATTTAATATGTGACAAAAACGTTCTTTTGAGATGTTCATAGCCTCTGCTATCTCTCTCGCATTAATTCGGCGGTCGTCTAGCGCCATTTGATGAACTTTGTCGATGTTTACGGTGGTAGTTGCAGTTTTTGGACGTCCCGAACGTTCATCGTCTCCCAAGCTCTTACGGACACGTTTAAATTCAGCTGCCCAAAATTTCACTGGAGTAAGTGATGGTGCAGAGTACCCATACACATAATCCCACTCATCTTTGATTTGCGTAGGCGTATTGACTTTCAAAAACAAATATTTAATGACAGCTCGATACTCGATTTTGTCCATTTTCATAAAAAAAAGCTCACATAAACTCACTTGAACGACTGTTGCATAACAACTGAGCGTTCAAAATGGCTGAAACTTTGGTAACTGTCAACAGATGAACAGCGAATCCTGCCATCTTCATGTCGAGGTCGGCAACGTTTCAGAGCACCCTCGTAACGCGATAGAGAGAGAGTCATCGGTTGCGGTATTTTGTGAGCGAGCGTTACGTGTGGATGGTAATTAATAGGTGTAATCGTTGTACCTTGTTCCCGCGGTTATTAACATGCATGGTGCTTTTGTATTCAGATGAAAGTTATCTACGAGGAAGAGAAATATAAATGGTTATGCAAAACTAAATGGAAAGGCAAGATGGACCCGAGATACAACGGTTGAAATAAATGTGCAAACTGGTGAAGGATTAACGAATACATAATACATAAGGGAAAGCAACAACATTCATAAGGAATTTCTAGATATGTATCTTCTTAATTATCTATTGTTAATTTAAAGAAATGTGGAAGGTGTGTACGTTGTACGAGTAATTAAATAATATTTCCTCATTGAGATTTGGATTAGGGTCTATGGTCAAATCAAATGCTGTGTCTATCTATCCATCTGTCTGAGAACAGCATAGCAACAGATACACAGTTGGTTCACCTGGCGCAATCCACTATTTTGACTGTGATTTACTTTCTGGAGTGTAGTGATGTATCCATGTTTCATCCATGGCAGTAAGCCGTCTCAAAAATTCACTGGGATTTTAGGTAAAGCTCCAAATTCTTAACAGAAACTGCTTTTCTTTGTAACTTTTGATCAGGTGTCAAAAAACGTGGTACCCATCTCGCACAGACTTTGAGAAAGCCCAAAACATTACTTAAATTATTACCTACACGTTCTTTTGATATGTTTACAGCCTGTGCTGTCTCAAACAACATTAATGTGTGGTGTTGCAGTACTAAACGATTGATTTTGTCAAGGATCTCTGGAGTTGTGACTTCCAAGGAGCGAGGCTCATCACTAGTGCTCGTAAGTTCCTATTTAGCTCTACAACCAACCTTTTAATCATTGTATATGAAGGGACAGAGCGAGGCTCATCACTAGTGCTCGTACGTTCCTATTTAGCTCTACAACCAACATTTTAATCATTGTATATGAAGGGACAGAGCGAGGCTCATCACTAGTGCTCGTACGTTCCTATTTAGCCCTACAACCAACCTTTTAATCATTGTATATGAAGAGACAGAGCGAGGCTCATCACTAGTGCTCGTACGTTCCTATTTAGCTCTACAACCAACCTTTTAATCATTGTATATGAAGGGACAGAGCGAGGATCATCACTAGTACTCGTACGTTCCATTTGAAACTCTACAACCAACCTTTTAATCATTGTATATGAAGGGACAGAGCGAGGCTCATCACTAGTACTCGTACGTTCCATTTTAAACTCTACAACCAACCTTTTAATTATTGTATATGAAGGGACAGAGCGAGGCTCATCACTAGTGCTCGTACGTTCCTATTTAGCTCTACAACCAACCTTTTAATCATGGTATATGAAGGGACAGAGCGAGGCTCATCACTAGTACTGGTACGTTCCATTTTAAACTCTACAACCAACCTTTTAATCATTGTATATGAAGGGACAGAGCGAGGCTCATCACTAGTACTCGTACGTTCCATTTTAAACTCTACAACCAACCTTTTAATCATTGTATATGAAGGGACAGAGCGAGGCTCATCACTAGTACACGTACGCTCCATTTGAAACTCTACAACCAACCTTTTAATTATTGTATAGGAAGGGACAGAGCTAGGCTCATCACTAGTACTCGTACGTCTCATTTTAAACTCTACAACCAACCTTTTAATCATTGTATATGAAGGGACAGAGCGAGGCTCATCACTGCTACTCGTACGTCTCATTTTAAACTCTACAACCAACCTTTTAATTATTGTATATGAAGAGACAGAGCGAGGCTCCTCACTAGTACTAGTACGTCCCATTTTAAACTCTACAACCAACCTTTTAATCATTGTATATGAAGGGAAAGAGCGGGGCTCATCACTAGTACTCGTACGTTCCATTTTAAACTGTACAACCAACCTTTTAATCATTGTAAATGAAGGGACAGAGCGAGGCTCATCACTAGTGCTCGTACGTTCCTAT
Organism: Mantis religiosa; assembly: GCA_030765055.1. NCBI lineage: Eukaryota > Metazoa > Arthropoda > Insecta > Mantodea > Mantidae > Mantis > Mantis religiosa. The sequence goes on from CM060947.1 coordinate 274,264,347, forward strand.
TTAGCTCTACAACCAACCTTTTAATTATGGTATATGAAGGGACAGAGCGAGGCTCATCACTACTACTCGTACGTCTCACTTTAAACTCTACAACCAACCTTTTAATCATTGTATATGAAGGGACAGAGCGAGGCTCATCACTAGTACTCGTACGTTCCATTTTAAACTCTACAACCAACCTTTTAATCATTGTATATGAAGGGACAGAGCGAGGCTCATCACTAGTACTCGTACGTTCCATTTTAAACTCTACAACCAACCTTTTAATTATTGTATATGAAGGGACAGAGCGAGGCTCATCACTAGTACTAGTACGTCTCATTTTAAACTCTACAACCAACCTTTTAATCATTGTATATGAAGGGACAGAGCGAGGCTCATCACTAGTACTCGTACGTTCCATCTTAAACTCTACAACCAACGTTTTAATTATTGTATATGAAGGGACAGAGCGAGGCTCATCACTAGTACTCGTACGTCTCATTTTAAACTCTACAACCAACCTTTTAATTATTGTATATGAAGGGACAGAGCGAGGCTCAACACTAGTACTCGTACGTCTCATTTTAAACTCTACAACCAACCTTTTAATCATTGTATATGAAGGGACAGAGCGAGGCTCATCACTAGTACTCGTACGTTCCATTTTAAACTCTACCACCAACCTTTTAATCATTGTATATGAAGGGACAGAGCGAGGCTCATCACTAGTGCTCGTACGTTCCTATTTAGCTCTACAACGAACCTTTTAATCATTGTATATCAAGGGACAGAGCGAGGCTCATCACTAGTGCTCGTACGTTCCTATTTAGCCCTACAACCAACCTTTTAATAATTGTATATGAAGGGACAGAGCGAGGCTCATCACTAGTGCTCGTACGTTCCTATTTAGCTCTACAACCAACCTTTTAATCATTGTATATGAAGGGACAGAGCGAGGCTCATCACTAGTACTCGTACGTTCCATTTTAAACTCTACAACCAACCTTTTAATCATTGTATAAGAAGGGACAGAGCGAGGCTCATCACTAGTGCTCGTACGTTCCATTTTAAACTCTACAACCAACCTTTTAATCATTGTATATGAAGGGACAGAGCGAGGCTCATCATAGTACTCGTACGTTCCATTTTAAACTCTACAACCAACCTTTTAATCATTGTATATGAAGGGACAGAGCGAGGCTCATCACAAGTACTCGTACGTTCCATTTTAAACTCTACAGCCAACCTTTTAATCATTGTATATGAAGGGGCAGAGCGAGGCTCATCACTAGTAAACGTACGTTCGATTTTAAACGCTACAACCAACCTTTTAGTCATTGTGTATGAAGGGACAGAGCGAGGCTCATCACTAGTACTCGTACGTCTCATTTTAAACTCTACAACCAACCTTTTAATTATTATATATGAAGGGACAGAGCGAGGCTCATCACTAGTCCTCGTAGGTTCCATTTTAAACTCTACAACCAACCTTTAAATTATTGTATATGAAGGGACAGAGCGACGCTCATCACTAGTGCTCGTACGTTCCATTTTAAACTCTACAACCAGCCTTTTAATTATTGTATATGAAGGGACAGAGCGAGGCTCATCACTAGTACTCGTACGTTCCTATTTAGCTCTACAAACAACCTTTTAATCATTGTATATGAAGGGACAGAGCGAGGCTCATCACTAGTACTCGTACGTTCCATTTGAAACTCTACAACCAACCTTTTAATAATTGTATATGAAGGGACAGAGCGAGGCTCATCACTAGTACTCGTACGTTCCTATTTAGCTCTACAACCAACCTTTTAATAATTGTATATGACGGGACAGAGCGAGGCTCATCACTAGTGCTCGTACGTTCCTATTTAGCTCTACAACGAACCTTTTAATAATTGTATATGAAGGGACAGAGCGAGGCTCATCACTAGTAATCGTACGTTCCTATTTAGCTCTACAACCAACCATTTAATCATTGTATATGAAGGGACAGAGCGAGGCTCATCACTAGTACTCGTACGTTCCATTTTAAACTCTACAACCAACCTTTTAATCATTGTATATGAAGGGACAGAGCGAGGCTCATCACTAGTACTCGTACGTCTCATTTTAAACTCTACAACCAACCTTTTGATCATTGTATATGAAGGGACAGAGCGAGGCTCATCACTAGTACTCGTACGTTCCATTTTAAACTCTACAACCAACCTTTGAATCATTGTATATGAAGGGACAGAGCGAGGCTCATCACTAGTACTCGTACGTTCCATTTTAAACTCTACAACCAACCTTTTAATCGTGGTATATGAAGGGACAGAGCGAGGCTCATCACTAGTGCTCGTACGTTCCTATTTAGCTCTACAACCAACCTTTTAATTATGGTATATGAAGGGACAGAGCGAGGCTCATCACTACTACTCGTACGTCTCATTTTAAACTCTACAACCAACCTTTTAATCATTGTATATGAAGGGACAGAGCGAGGCTCATCACTAGTACTCGTACGTCTCATTTTAAACTCTACAACCAACCTTTTAATCATTGTACATGAAGGGACAGAGCGAGGCTCATCACTAGTACTCGTACGTTCCATTTTAAACTCTACAACCAACCTTTTAATCATTGTATATGAAGGGACAGAGCGAGGCTCATCACTAGTACTCGTACGCTCCATTTGAAACTCTACAACCAACCTTTTAATTATTGTATAGGAAGGGACAGAGCTAGGCTCATCACTAGTACTCGTACGTCTCATTTTAAACTCTACAACCAACCTTTTAATCATTGTATATGAAGGGACAGAGCGAGGCTCATCACTGCTACTCGTACGTCTCATTTTAAACTCTACAACCAACCTTTTAATTATTGTATATGAAGAGACAGAGCGAGGCTCCTCACTAGTACTAGTACGTCCCATTTTAAACTCTACAACCAACCTTTTAATCATTGTATATGAAGGGAAAGAGCGGGGCTCATCACTAGTACTCGTACGTTCCATTTTAAACTGTACAACCAACCTTTTAATTATTGTATATGAAGAGACAGAGCGAGGCTCCTCACTAGTACTAGTACGTCCCATTTTAAACTCTACAACCAACCTTTTAATCATTGTATATGAAGGGAAAGAGCGGGGCTCATCACTAGTACTCGTACGTCCCATTTTAAACTCTACAACCAACCTTTTAATCATTGCAAATGAAGGGACAGAGCGAGGCTCATCACTAGTGCTCGTACGTTCCTATTTAGCTCTACAACCAACCTTTTAATTATGGTATATGAAGGGACAGAGCGAGGCTCATCACTACTACTCGTACGTCTCACTTTAAACTCTACAACCAACCTTTTAATCATTGTATATGAAGGGACAGAGCGAGGCTCATCACTAGTACTCGTACGTTCCATTTTAAACTCTACAACCAACCTTTTAATCATTGTATATGAAGGGACAGAGCGAGGCTCATCACTAGTACTCGTACGTTCCATTTTAAACTCTACAACCAACCTTTTAATTATTGTATATGAAGGGACAGAGCGAGGCTCATCACTAGTACTAGTACGTCTCATTTTAAACTCTACAACCAACCTTTTAATCATTGTATATGAAGGGACAGAGCGAGGCTCATCACTAGTACTCGTACGTTCCATTTTAAACTTTACAACCAAACTTTTAATCATTGTATATGAAGGGACAGAGCGAGGCTCATCACTAGTACTCGTACGTCTCATTTTAAACTCTACAACCAACCTTTTAATTATTGTATATGAAGGGACAGAGCGAGGCTCAACGCTAGTACTCGTACGTCTCATTTTAAACTCTACAACCAACCTTTTAATCATTGTATATGAAGGGACAGAGCGAGGCTCATCACTAGTGCTCGTACGTTCCTATTTAGCTCTACAACGAACCTTTTAATCATTGTATATGAAGGGACAGAGCGAGGCTCATCACTAGTGCTGGTACGTTCCTATTTAGCCCTACAACCAACCTTTTAATAATTGTATATGAAGGGACAGAGCGAGGCTCATCACTGGTGCTCGTACGTTCCTATTTAGCTCTACAACCAACCTTTTAATCATTGTATATGAAGGGACAGAGCGAGGCTCATCACTAGTACTCGTACGTTCCATTTTAAACTCTACAACCAACCTTTTAATCATTGTGTAAGAAGGGACAGAGCGAGGCTCATCACTAGTGCTCGTACGTTCCATTTTAAACTCTACAACCAACCTTTTAATCATTGTATATGAAGGGACAGAGCGAGGCTCATCACTAGTACTCGTACGTCTCATTTTAAACTCTACAACCAACCTTTTAATCATTGTATATGAAGGGACAGAGCGAGGCTCATCACTAGTACTCGTACGTCTCATTTTAAACTCTACAACCAACCTTTTGATCATTGTATATGAAGGGACAGAGCGAGGCTCATCACTAGTACTCGTACGTTCCATTTTAAACTCTACAACCAGCCTTTTAATCATTGTATATGAAGGGACAGAGCGAGGCTCATCACTAGTACTCGTACGTTCCATTTTAAACTCTACAACCAACCTTTTAATCGTGGTATATGAAGGGACAGAGCGAGGCTCATCACTAGTGCTCGTACGTTCCTATTTAGCTCTACAACCAACCTTTTAATTATGGTATATGAAGGGACAGAGCGAGGCTCATCACTACTACTCGTACGTCTCATTTTAAACTCTACAACCAACCTTTTAATCATTGTATATGAAGGGACAGAGCGAGGCTCATCACTAGTACTCGTACGTCTCATTTTAAACTCTACAACCAACCTTTTTATCATTGTACATGAAGGGACAGAGCGAGGCTCATCACTAGTACTCGTACGTTCCATTTTAAGCTCTACAACCAACCTTTTAATCATTGTATATGAAGGGACAGAGCGAGGCTCATCACTAGTACTCGTACGTTCCATTTTAAACTCTACAACCAACCTTTTAATCATTGTATATGAAGGGAAAGAGCGGGGCTCATCACTAGTACTCGTACGTTCCATTTTAAACTGTACAACCAACCTTTTAATCATTGTATATGAAGGGACAGAGCGAGGCTCATCACTAGTGCTCGTACGTTCCTATTTAGCTCTACAACCAACCTTTTAATTATGGTATATGAAGGGACAGAGCGAGGCTCATCACTACTACTCGTACGTCTCACTTTAAACTCTACAACCAACCTTTTAATCATTGTATATGAAGGGACAGAGCGAGGCTCATCACTAGTACTCGTACGTTCCATTTTAAACTCTACAACCAACCTTTTAATCATTGTATATGAAGGGACAGAGCGAGGCTCATCACTAGTACTCGTACGTTCCATTTTAAACTCTACAACCAACCTTTTAATTATTGTATATGAAGGGACAGAGCGAGGCTCATCACTAGTACTAGTACGTCTCATTTTAAACTCTACAACCAACCTTTTAATCATTGTATATGAAGGGACAGAGCGAGGCTCATCACTAGTACTCGTACGTTCCATTTTAAACTCTACAACCAACCTTTTAATCATTGTATATGAAGGGACAGAGCGAGGCTCATCACTAGTACTCGTACGTTCCATTTTAAACTTTACAACCAAACTTTTAATCATTGTATATGAAGGGACAGAGCGAGGCTCATCACTAGTACTCGTACGTCTCATTTTAAACTCTACAACCAACCTTTTAATAATTGTATATGAAGGGACAGAGCGAGGCTTATCACTAGTACTCGTACGTCTCATTTTAAACTCTACAACCAACCTTTTAATCATTGTATATGAAGGGACAGAGCGAGGCTCATCACTAGTACTCGTACGTTCCATTTTAAACTCTACCACCAACCTTTTAATCATTGTATATGAAGGGACAGAGCGAGGCTCATCACTAGTGCTCGTACGTTCCTATTTAGCTCTACAACGAACCTTTTAATCATTGTATATGAAGGGACAGAGCGAGGCTCATCACTAGTGCTCGTACGTTCCTATTTAGCCCTACAACCAACCTTTTAATCATTGTATATGAAGGGACAGAGCGAGGCTCATCACTAGTGCTTGTATGTTCCTATTTAGCTCTACAACCAACCTTTTAATCATTGTATATGAAGGGACAGAGCGAGGCTCATCACTAGTACTCGTACGCTCCATTTTAAACTCTACAACCAACCTTTTAATCATTGTATAAGAAGGGACAGAGCGAGGCTCATCACTAGTGCTCGTACGTTCCATTTTAAACTCTACAACCAACCTTTTAATCATTGTATATGAAGGGACAGAGCGAGGCTCATCACTAGTACTCGTACGTTCCATTTTAAACTCTACAGCCAACGTTTTAATCATTGTATATGAAGGGGCAGAGCGAGGCTCATCACTAGTACTCGTACGTTCCATTTTAAACTCTACAACCAACCTTTTAGTCATTGTGTATGAAGGGACAGAGCGAGGCTCATCACTAGTACTCGTACGTCTCATTTTAAACTCTACAACCAACCTTTTAATTATTATATATGAAGGGACAGAGCGAGGCTCATCACTAGTACTCGTAGGTTCCATTTTAAACTCTACAACCAACCTTTTAATTATTGTATATGAAGGGACAGAGCGACGCTCATCACTAGTGCTCGTACGTTCCATTTTAAACTCTACAACCAGCCTTTTAATTATTGTATATGAAGGGACAGAGCGAGGCTCATCACTAGTACTCGTACGTTCCTATTTAGCTCTACAACCAACCTTTTAATAATTGTATATGAAGGGACAGAGCGACGCTCATCACTAGTGCTCGTACGTTCCATTTTAAACTCTACAACCAGCCTTTTAATTATTATATATGAAGGGACAGAGCGAGGCTCATCACTAGTACTCGTAGGTTCCATTTTAAACTCTACAACCAACCTTTTAATTATTGTATATGAAGGGACAGAGCGACGCTCATCACTAGTGCTCGTACGTTCCATTTTAAACTCTACAACCAGCCTTTTAATTATTGTATATGAAGGGACAGAGCGAGGCTCATCACTAGTACTCGTACGTTCCTATTTAGCTCTACAACCAGCCTTTTAATTATTGTATATGAAGGGACAGAGCGAGGCTCATCACTAGTACTCGTACGTTCCTATTTAGCTCTACAACCAACCTTTTAATAATTGTATATGAAGGGACAGAGCGAGGCTCATCACTAGTGCTCGTACGTTCCTATTTAGCTCTTCAACCTACCTTTTAATAATTGTATATGAAGGGACAGAGCGAGGCTCATCACTAGTACTCGTACGTTCCTATTTAGCTCTACAACCAACCTTTTAATAATTGTATATGAAGGGACAGAGCGAGGCTCATCACTAGTGCTCGTACGTTCCTATTTAGCTCTACAACCAACCTTTTCATAATTGTATATGAAGGGACAGAGCGAGGCTCATCACTAGTACTCGTACGTTCCTATTTAGCTCTACAACCAACCTTTTAATCATTGTATATGAAGGGACAGAGCGAGGCTCATCACTAGTACTCGTACGTTCCATTTTAAACTCTACAACCAACCTTTTAATTATTGTATATGAAGGGACAGAGCGAGGCTCATCACTAGTACTCGTACGTCTCATTTTAAACTCTACAACCAACCTTTTGATCATTGTATATGAAGGGACAGAGCGAGGCTCATCACTAGTACTCGTACGTTCCATTTTAAACTCTACAACCAACCTTTTAATCATTGTATATGAAGGGACAGAGCGAGGCTCATCACTAGTACTCGTACGTTCCTATTTAGCTCTACAACCAACCTTTTAATTATGGTATATGAAGGGACAGAGCGAGGCTCATCACTACTACTCGTACGTCTCATTTTAAACTCTACAACCAACCTTTTAATCATTGTATATGAAGGGACAGAGCGAGGCTCATCACTAGTACTCGTACGTCTCATTTTAAACTCTACAACCAACCTTTTAATCATTGTACATGAAGGGACAGAGCGAGGCTCATCACTAGTACTCGTACGTTCCATTTTAAACTCTACAACCAACCTTTTAATCATTGGATATGAAGGGACAGAGCGAGGCTCATCACTAGTACTCGTACGTTCCATTTTAAACTCTACAACCAACCTTTTAATCATTGTATATGAAGGGACAGAGCGAGGCTCATCACTAGTACTCGTACGTTCCATTTTAAACACTACAACCAACCTTTTAATCATGGTATATTAAGGGACAGAGCGAGGCTCATCACTAGTGCTCGTACGTTCCTATTTAGCTCTACAACCAACCTTTTAGTTATGATATATGAAGGGACAGAGCGAGGCTCATCACTAGTGCCCGTACGTTCCTATTTAGCCCTACAACCAACCTTTTAATCATTGTATATGAAGGGACAGAGTCTTTCATTTCCCTCTTGATTTCTTTAGGCGTTAAACCTTTCAAATGGAAGTATTCAACTATCGCTCGTTTTTCCAAATCCTCCATTTTCGTGAAACTTCTACACTTGTCTTGTTTAAAATGTTGTCATTCAAAATCTAAACAGGCTATTGACCTTTAGCTATGGATACAAGATAGTATAGAGTTAAACTATATCAAACTGTTCCAGTGGCGCCATTTCTATGTGAGGCCTGGGACTTATCAGTGGACCCTTGTATTAAATATTGTCGCGAGCATTTTTGCGGCCGGCGCGCACAAGGAGACAGATAGTGCAACATTACAAAAATAATTAAAATCAAACATACTAATATTAATATAAATAACTGCTTACCTCTGTTTACCGAAACAGATAAACATAGATGATTGGAAGGTTTGTCTTTCTAGTGCCGTCTTGTTTGTTACAGCTGTGTTTTGAAAGTGAACCCTCGTGTTTGTGGTCGACGACCTTCACGATTGTATTTATGTATGTTACGTCATTGTTTCTGCTGCGAAGGGTTTACAAACTGTGTTTCTACGGAAATAAAGAACATTTTGAATTTCTGCAAATTGGACTTTTAGTTCTACGAAGCCACAAAGTCACAATATATTTTTGTGAAGTTAATGCTTTCCGAGATATCCCTTAGCACTAATTTGAAATTTGTAATACTTTCACTTTTCTTAACTGATAACTCGTTGTTTCCATGTTTTTCTAGTAACAACATCGAAATTTCAAAGCCATCACATAGAAACGAGTTCTTAGATATCATTTTTGCCTACTGTATGCTCAAATTGCCACTCTATCTACAATAAATATGCAATAAAATCGTTTGTACTAATAAAGGAAGCAAATGGAGGAATAAACTTTTATAAGGAAAGTTTCTACAGAAATAGAGAAAGTCACGTGGGTGTAACATATCAGGCTTTTAAAAACGGTACTGCATCTACCATGAATTCTGTACCACTTAATAAAAAACAATTATTATACCATACCTTAGAGTAGACAGGTAAACTTTAACCCAAATTAAAGTACGTATTTTTTAAGTTTACAAATACGTGTAAGTTTTATCTGTGAGTGATTTTTCTGGTATTAATTTTACGATTTCTGAAAACTATCCAACATAGCAAAATAACATTTTAGGATGATAAAGATGACCTCAAAGTCTAACCTGATTTCTGTTGATTACATGTTAGGTGCTTTTTAAGAATTGATGTGGTACACTCACATGACTTTCTCTACCTTTGTACAAAGTATTCTTAATTCTTTTGTACTTCAGTTGAGATAAATATCATATTAACTTTGTTATATGTATGTAGAATATCGGAATACGTTGAGTTTTAACTGAGTTGAATCTTTAAAACTTGGTTTTTGACATTCCATTTTCTTTGCTTAGCCAAGAGTTACAAACAATAGCTAATAAAAGCTTCCCATTTTAGGAGAGTAAAGAGGATTGAAAAATTGAAACAAATGACAAGGAATATCTGGAAATATTCCAATCACGAAGAAAATGTATTTGGTATAAACTGTGTTCTATATGTTTTGTGTAACAAGGTTTTGCCTATCTCTTATGTTTTCCGTATAATACAGAAGTCATCCAGAATGAAGAGCACCTCTGAGGACATACCGTCATGAAAAGATCTTAAAACTAGGATTTAAATAAAAGTGGTTAGAGCCATTTTTGGAAAAATAGAAATTTGCGAAAGAAATTAATATCTTATTTAATAAGAAAGTAAATATATAAAAATTATTGAGTAGAAGTAAGCTTAGAAGCGTGTAAAATGTTAGTCCCATATCTTGAGATAATGAGTGTTCATTCCAATAGGCTCAGATTTTAACCACATAATGTGATTTGCTTGATTAGATATGACTTCAGATTAGCAGCGTATGCTTTGTCGTAGTAACAGGTTCTTGTGAGAAGAATCACAAGCTTTCACACATATTCTCATAGATAAAGCACTTACACTTGAGAAAATACAAAACTACAACATGGAGTATTTAAAAATCTACTAAAGCTAAAACAGAGAATATTCCTCAAAATTGAGGATCGCTGAGTCCTAAAATATTATTTTAGATAGCGATCCAGCAGCCCGCGTGGTATGTACATGTTTTTGTGAACACCATAACTAAAAAATCCTAGTTGGATAAACATCAAAGTCAGTAATTAATATCACCGCTGCTAAATGTGCAGAAGAAAATCCAGCCAGTCCCAAACTACCTTTTATATAGGATATTTTAAGTATTTGTTGGATTTTTAAGACATTTCTTCAACAATAGTTATTGAAATATCAGCAAAACCAAATTTGCATGCTGTGTACGATAACTTACTGAGATTCGAACTTAAGATCTGTTGAACGTGAGGCGGACAGGCTACCACCTACGCCACAGATAAAAGCGAAAGCCTCACCACATCAGTATCCCCGTGGAGAGTTTTTGTGGGTTAAGGTGTTATTCCATACATTCCTTGAATGACCTTTGTCCACGCTTTGGAATAGAAAGTTCTACAGCTTCTCGTGACATCTTCCTCTGAGTGGTTTGGAAGTCCCAGGCGTGCTTATTGTCTTCCATTGTGAGATAAATCTTAGAAAATGGATCTCGTTACTTAGCAACAAAGAAACCCCCAAAAAGGAAGCAGTCAAGGTGAAAGTTATCGACATTCCTAATAGGATAATCATTAATATCAATTACTTTCCTCCTTTCTGCATGATTTTGTCAACAATTATAATGAATTATGTGAATACCAAAACAAGTAAAACAAGTCTCATTATAAAAATGAATTATGACAAACAAATGTTAATAATGTCTCAGCTCTGAGAAGTGCCGTAGTCGTGTTCCAGCAGTGTAGAACTGGTAAACTATTACTTTTATTTGACATTAGTGTTTGTAATCCAAATCTTTGTGATTAGACGTAAGTAGGTTATGCCTCAAATACGTCAAATACTGCATCCCACAAACACGTTTAGTAGAAAAACATGTTTTGAGGTCCTAAGCCAAAAGAATTCATTTAGTAAAGGTTCCACGCGTGTATGAGCACAGTAGATCAAATGAAAATGTCGACTAATACCATATTTGGATTTAAGTTCAGCATCTTTAAATAATACTTGTAGCAAACAGATTTTCAAAATAATTCTCCCCACTCTAAGCTACTCCTTACATGGAATATTTTTTAAAAATCGAAAATTTTCAAAAGAAAATAGCTGTAACAATTTAGACTAAGATAACATATATTGAACATGTTGGAGATGTTCTCGGGAAGCAAGTCAGGTGAAAAGACGATTAGAGCGTACATCTCTCCCATCATCAGGATATTTTAATAAATGTTATAACTACAAATGTATCACTAGATATAACACAAATATAAACAAAGACAAAACACTATCAATACTCGCATCACTGAACAAAAGACTGTTTTCAGTAAATTAAGTGTCAGGTCAGGAGATGGCGTGAGTATAGAAAATTAATTGGGTGAAAGAAACGTAACTACTTAACTTGATGATCAAGCTGTATAGATCTGTGTTTCTTAATTTGACCTCCATTGACTGTGCACTCTGACTTGGGCATTTCGTGAATGCTGGGATGTTTACTTCGACAATGAACCTGGAGTGTTGGCGGTGGTAGAGCGTGTCTTGACGCGAGAAGAGGAATCCCCAGTAATTGTTAGGGACTTATCGCGATCCATTGGTCTCCTGCGGTTTCTTCACTTCCTCCCTTCCTCCTGAGGGTAATAGCGCATTAGATCTGTGTGGAGATCGTAGACGCGTCTGCTATTTAATCTCAAATAAGAGTCAAATGACTAGAAGCGGAAGACGGCTTTGATATTCCATACTTTGCGTGACCTCTATAAAATAACTCTTTAGGACTTAAAAATTCAAAACTCAATTTGTAAAAGTAACAAAATATAACGAGATCAGCAGTAATGTTTTAATCCTATCTCTTACAGTTTACCAATTACACAAAAGTAATGCGGATGAAGAGAACTTCATAAATTATTCCCATCAAATCATTTATATACATTTTATCTGTAATGTAAATAAATGTCTTAGGAAATAAAAAATAACGAAATATTTTCAGGGTATAGGGTAGTTTGTGTGGATAATATTGAATAAGTGCAGTGTTGTGTCAATTGATGGACTTATTGTTCTCTCAACTAGCTGTGTATAGGGCAAGGTTTGTACAGGTAGAGTAATGCTACAGTCGGGATTTGAACCACGGATCTCCCTGTCTCTGTCTGTAGGTATTTAAATCCCCTTTGTCCCTGATTATGCTAAATGCGGTAACATATGGTTAAGAATATTTAAATGTATGTAGCTAGAGGCATTTAAAAATGCAAGTAAGTGTTTGTGAGACCACCATTCACTGTACATTTAACCTCCTCTAGGCTAAAATCGAATTGACCTCTTTAGCTTTGACGTTTCAGAAGCATTTACCTTTCTCTATTCGATTGACCTTTGCGACAACAGCACCACCAAACATTCAGATTAGGTTATGGTTACTTACCTTCTATTGTTTCCAAACTGATATTTTCGTTTTCCTGTATTTGCACGTGACAAATGAGAGAGATGTGATCACATGCGAAGTTTTGTGTTCGATTCCTGGAGTCGATCACTGTGACCATGGGTTTCTCCCTGCTGAATGCTGAGGTCAGTGCTCTCTTTTCCTTCATTTCCTAACATTTCGTGTCACTTTTCATGTTTCAGGTAGGCAATGTCAATCGGTGTTGAACTAATGGTGCATTTACTAACTCGGTGTCAAGTTCTTTCCAGCTCTGCTGGATGGTGCCCTTATCAGAGCCACGCCAGGTGAGCCAAGTCTCTCCTGCAGTTCCTTTACCTCGTCCGTTCTTCCTGAGGTGATAAGCACTAAAGATGCATGTTGGATCAAGATGCGAGGTGTTTCCTCCATTCCCTGGACATCGATAGTCATACAACGAGACAAATACTCTTTCTAATTGTTTAAGATCTTAGCCCTCAACTTCCACCAACAAAGTAGCAAAAGCGTGAAGTTTTACGTTCCGTATTAGTAAGCCACCCAAAATTTGGATACAGAAATTTCACCGGAAAACAGAAATTGAGGTCCCCGAAACAGTAAAATGTTTATTTTATTTTTTTAAGGAAAAGAAGTGTATGCGTGAACAGAATATCTGTAAAAGAGAAAGAAGAAAGCAATACCGAATAAATATTGAAGTTGTATTTAAGTTCTCCACCTTCCAAGTTGTAACTAAAGTTCTCAAGAAAATCCAGAACTACTCTCAGACATTACATTAACATGAAAATATTGTCCCTCAGGGCTTAAGAATGTGTTCCAAGATGCTCGAAAGTTAACAAATGAATACAAACAATACCTCACTGAAAATTGTCCAGATTTAGAGGCTAAACTGTTCCCACTCCCTGTACTGTCACGTTGGACTAGCTGGTTTAGTTGAGTAGTTTACATTCCCAGCTATTTTGATATAACTGTCGATTTCTTTTTTTAAAAAAGAAAAGCTTTCAGTTCCTGCGAAAAATTTGTTAAATTATCATTTTTGCGATGACAAGAGTTGCAATATTGTAAAGGTACAGGCAAAAGTTGTTTCTGAATATTGCAGATTGACAACAGATCCAATATTAGGATTTGAATCTAAACATGAGCCCGTGGCTCATTTTGTTTTATCCCGAATTAGCTCGTTGAGAGCCAAATGTGAAATATTAGAGAGTGGTCACTTTGGAAACAGAGTAAGTGCACTTGTAGATCATAGTGTCGCGAGGCCATTGTTGGGTCTAGACGGCAAGGCATTCAAAGGAATGGCCGGGGGGGGGGGGGAGGTTTCTCTAGAGTTCGCCTTTGTTCTAGCCGGCTCTCGATTGTTTGAGAAATTTCTGGAATGTTAGTAAACTATAAAAAGGCAGCCCGCCCGCCAAAAATGGGTCAGTCGGTAATTGAACGCGTGCGGGTAAACAGCTGAGTTTTTTGACCCTGTATGTTGTATTGTGTATGTGTACGAAGCGTATTTCTACGGAAAGAAAGTGTAATTTTTTGTGTTTGTAACCTGGTCTTATGATTTCACGAACCCACAAAGTCACAACTGGTGTCAGGAAGCGGGACAACGGCCATGGAAGCTGCATTGGAAAAGATTCTGGAGAAGATGATGGAAATGAAAGCCGAACTCACCTCGGAAATGAAGACGGCGAATGACAACCTCGCTGCGAAAACAGAAGTGGCAAATAACAGCCTGGCCGCGAAGCTGGAGACCACAAATAACAACTTGGCAGCGGAACTGAAAGAAATGAAGGCAGCTAACGACAACATCACCGAGAAGATGGAACAAATAAAGGCCGAATTAACAACGAAGGTGGAGGCGGCAAATAGCAACCTGGCCGCAAAGTTGGAGACGACAAATTACAATCTGACTACAAAGATGGCCGAACTGATCACGGAAATGAAGGCTGCGAAAGAGACCCTCGCCAGAAAATTTGAAGAGCAATTGACCGGCGTGAGGGATGACGTCACGGAGCTGGGCAAGCTGATCGGTCAGGTGGACGAGTGCATTAATGACCTAGAGGAAAAGGCCTACAGTAACACCAAATCCCTCGAAGACCTGGCAAACCGCGTTAACGAGCTGGAGGGAAAGGCCGGCAGCAACGCAAAGTCCCTGAACGCCATGGTGGAGGACGTCGTCGGCAGGAGGTTAAAGGATTTAAAGATCGACGCGCCGGGACGTGACACAACATCTGCGCGCGTCAAACCTCCTAAATACGACGGCGCGAGAACTTTCGAAGTCTTCCGCCGTCAGTTCGACCCGGTGGCTAAACACAACAAATGGACACCAGAGGAAGAGGCCACACAGTTAATAGCCAGGCTCCAAGGACGGGCCGCAGAAGTCCTGAATGCGGTCCAGACAACGGCGGCACCTAAGCAAATCTGGAAGGCCCTGGAGAATCGCTTTGGAAATCACCGCTTAACCGCAGCGTACCGCAGCCTACTGAGGTCAAGGTCACAGCAGCCAGGGGAGACGCTGCAGGAGTTCGCCCTGGCAATTGAGCAGCTGGCCAGCAAAGCCCTAGTTGACCTCCCACCATAGTTCGTATCCCGAGAGGCTTTTTTTTTTTTTTTTGTAATTTACGTCCTCCAACGTTAAGTCATATCGGACGATGAATGGAATGGGTAAAAGGATGCTCAAATGAGCCCGGGGATCACGGAGCTTAGAGTTACCCGACATTCGTCTTTCAGGATAAGGGAAAAGCCCGGAAAAAACTTATCCAGGTAACTCACCCTGACCGAGATTCGAACTCGGGACCTTTTGAACGTGAGGCAGACATGCTACCACCACGCTACCGAGGGGGGCGTCCCGAGAGGCTGCCTACACATTTGTCGACGGGGTACGAGACACGGAGATTCGTCAGCGCCTATTGCTCAGCGATTACAAAACCATCCACGAGGCGCTAACGGTAGCATTAAAGATGGAGGCGGCCAAGGTGACAGCTAACCCGGCGTCAAGAACGAGCAGTGTCCGCTACACCAGAGACAGAAAAACAGCCGAGGGACGCCGACGAAAACCTAGTGGCCTGTGTTGGGGGTGTGGACAGCCGAGACACCTGGAGAGATTCTGCCCACACCAGGAAGAGCAGTCGGAAAACGAGTAAGGGCCGTCATGGAGAGGGGCCGGCGCCATCATCACTAGCCCCTCGAGTGACACTGCGCGCTTTCAGCCGGCGTATGGATGACAGACTCATCGCGGACGGCTGGGTAAGAGGGAAACCGTGCCGCGTTCTGGTGGACACCGGGGCGGCCGTGATCATCATCAGACCTGACGTGGCCAAGGGTTTGCCGACGAGGAAGCCGAGCCGACCATACCACCTTGTGACGGCATCGGCCAACACCTTGCCTGTGGAGATGGAGGCCCTACTGAAGTTGACCTTGGGAAGGACTGCCGTACGTCTGTGGGTGTTCGTCGCGAAGGTGGCTGAGGAGGTGATATTGGGATTGGATACCCTCAGGAGCCACGAGGTGACGGTCGACGTCGGCAGGAAGGTCCTGCGGCTCAATGGAGAAGAGGTGATACTCCGGGAGCCCGAAGAGCGCCATGGAATTTGCAGGGTCGTCCTGAGAGAAGACGTGGTTGTCCCCACGAGAAGCGGGGTGGTGGGGATGGCGCGACTGGAAGGCCAGCGGACCAAGAACATGATGCTGGACCAGAAGACACCTGTGCACGGACTCTGTGTAGCCAGGATATTATTGCCGTGCCGATAGGAGGTGCCAGTGAGGCTGCTCAACCTGGCAGACACCGATCACGACGTCCAGGCCGGAACGGAGCTGGGGACGTGCGAGACCGTGGTCAGCGTTACCGCAATCGACAAGACGCAGGAGCCGGTGCCCACGCAACACCTGGGGCCCCGGCTGGAAGGCTTACTGGAGAGGTCGGCCGACCACCTGACCGCAGAACAGCTGGAGAAAGTTCGACAACTACTGAGGCGATACCAGCGCGTCTTCAGCCAAGGCGACAGTGACTACAGCCACACGGACCGCGTGCTCCACCGCATCAACACCGGAGACGCCCGGCCTATTCGGCAAGCACCTAGACGCGCTCCGCCATGCGCAGTGCCATGTGTAGATAAAAGCTCGCCGAAACGGCGGGGGGGGGGGGGGGGAGGGGAGACGGATTTCTCTAGAGTTCGCCTTTGTTCTAGCCGGCTCTCGGTTGTTTGAGAAATTTCTGGAATGTTAGTAAACTATAAAAAGGCAGCCCGCCCGCCAAAGATGTGCCAGTCGGTAATTGAACGCGTGCGGGTAAACAGCTGTGTTTGTTGACCTTGTATGTTGTATTGTGTATGTGTCTGAAGCGTATTTCTATGGAAATAAAGTGAAACTTTTTCTGTTTGTAACCTGGACTTTTGATTTCACGAACCCACAAAGTCACAATATCATGGATCCCAGTGTTAGAGAAGCGTAGAAGAGAATCTAAAAGTTTGCTGCCGTATGATTTTGTCTAAATTAAACTCCATTATGGCAAAGGAAACTGATGATGTAATAAGCATAAAAGCTTTGGATCATTTGTTTGAGCCTTGTAAGCTAATTACTAAATCAAGTATAGGCGATTTAAATCATGTAATGGCAGATTTAAACAACTAAATGCCTTTAAAATCATTGGTATTTGTGTGATTCTGATTTGCTTCTTTGTGACATTGTTGAACACCAAAGCCATGGTAGAAATAGTAAGAGCACTCTTGGCATTGAAAGCAAAAGCTGATTCTTACTGCAATATCTGTAAACAATGTGTTTGGTTGCCGATGTCAAAAGCTGACAGTGATAGATGTTTCTCTACATATAACTTAGTTGTGACAGACAAAAAACAAGTATGAAAAGTGAAAATATCACAACTTGTTATATGCTGCAGCTTGGCTATGTCTGATGTATGATATTTGATTTAATCCATGTTACCTACTGTCTGCTGATTTCAAATGAAATATTTTTCATTTTGAAAAAAGAGATTTTAGCAGTTGTTGCGCTAGTTACCTGTTACTTTACATTTCGGCCATATTAATTGTCCCCGAAAATTTGCGCGAAATTAATGCAAATTTATGGTAAACTTTTCACTGCAAAACACAACCAATTAAAATTAATAATGCGAATTTTATAAATAATTCGTCAGCACACAATGTAGCCTCTGCAAATAGGACACCTGTACCATGACCCACATTGGCCTAGCTGCCCGAGTTGCCCTTCGTTTGTCTTACCTTTCTTTGTATGTCATTAATTTGTATTTATTGTATGTGTACTAATGTTGTATAACTGATATGGAGGGGATTCGCCATGGAGGTCCAAACGTGGTCTATTCTGCCTATGTGCCCCTGGGCGACCGTCCCAAGGAGCCACGACAGAACAGGGTGCAGAGTCCCTACACTTTATCAGATGGAAACTCCCCGGCAGGCTACGACAACGGGCATCACCCCACCACGAGACCGGTGACCGTCCTACCGGAGGAAGTGGTTCACTCAGAGCATATCATCCTGCCATGCAGCGCCGACAGCCACCAACACTTCTACCCTAAAACAGACCACCAGAACTGATAATGGAGATGAAATGAGAGACAGGAAATTGGCGTCCCAGGAAAGCCCCGAGAAAACCCATGGATCAAGTAGGTCGGTCACGGAGTTGAACCCGGACCTCCCGAATGTGGGCCACAGACGAAACTGCCTCAGCCATCCCAACAATAAAAGTTATTTATAATAAAATTTGTCTAAAATAAACATTACTTGCCCTTAAATACGTAAAATATGAAGTTAGTTACAGTGAAGTAACAAATACTATACAAATATAATAATTTGTAATATAAAACTTCACTTATGCTAAAAGAAATGATGAAAATTTCTTATTAATTGATGAGGATTGCGATTTCACATCATCAGCCATAGCCCGCTCACATCCCTTAAAGCCTGGGCAGTCAGTAGGATTCTTACGCATTTAAGCGACCGAGCGGTGTTTCCCTTTTTTGCCGCTTGGAGCTCTCAAAGCTGACCCCTAAAGTATCTCCTTGTAGCCGTTAGTGGCCTTGCGGACATTTAGTTTTGTGGTGATAGTTGAACCAATTGTATGGTCTCAATTAGTATTGAAAGTGAATTTTACATGAAGTGCTGTTGACAACAATCTAAATTAAGCGAACAAGAAAACTGGGCATAAATAAGAGTCATAACATGTCATTGTTTATTATTACTTTTACTGTTGTGCCGTGAATGGTGGCAGTTCATTATCTAGAAGGTAGATTTTCCATGACAGCTTTATAGTACAAACATTTACAATAGAGAGCACTATATTTCAAAGCTCTCCGTTTTGCCAAGGTCCAGGTCTCCGAACCATACATGGCAATGCTCCAAATGTAAGAATTACGTATTATATTATTTTATTTTAATTATTATTTTTATTATTTTTATCATTATCATCATTATAACAACAGTAGTAGCAATAATTACAACAAACAGCATAGCAGCAATTATGAGCCCAATACTTTGTATTGCAGATGGTGTATTGTTGCTTATTCTTCTGTAAAAGTAAGAAAGGAAAACCAAAAGGGATCAGTTTCCATAAATTTCCAGTAGAAGTACTACGTAAACAATGGCTAAAAGCTATATCGCGCTCTAATTTCGTGGTAAATGATATATCTATAAACCCAATTCAACAGGCGTGTGCAGTTTGCATTTTACTGAGGACGACTGCCCTGCAATTCAGACTGAGGAAGACAGAATTTTCAAATTAAAGAGATTGGAAAGGGAGAATAACACCTTGAGATGTAAATTATGGGGAGCAAATAAAAGGCACAAAGAATTTGAAAACAAGCAGCAAGCAAATGAAGATAGATTACTTTATTATGAAACCAATAATTTTCACAAATCACTTCAATTATTGATAAAAGACACCATTGTACACTGCAACACAGCTTCCAGACACAATAATCGCAGTATTGGGCGAATTGAGCAACATTAAAGGTAATGTGAATTTCCGTCACGTATACTGTTAAACTGCTTTTAGCTGTTTACTTACTTTGTTCTTTTCTTTTCTTCCTAGACAGCCTCGTCTCATGCAACAGTGCACTTATCACTGGCATATATAGGAGGTTTTATAGTTAAAACAGCGGCCGAATTCTCTTGTGCCACCTGTATTACTAAAGTGTCTACCGCCAAGTGTACAGCATCCCTTGTAAGTCTAATATTCAAAAGGGACGAAAACTCCACGTTCTATTACCCATTTCCAGAGTTTTTTTTTCTCTTTTGACAGTTATAGAGAAATTTATAACAACTGCTGTACCTAAGCTACCTAAAGTATGTGTGAGAAAAAGCCTAGAGGAATACATAATGCCAGCAAATGAACATTGTTCTTAACTCTTGTGTGCAGAGAACTGAAAGCATTCAGAACTGCTAAGTGAACTGATATGCAAACATTATATTCCTATGATATAAAGGTGCATTGCTTCTTGCGACAACGGAAGAGTTTGAAAAAAGGTAAATTCCTAAACTGTAAACCACTGCGTTGGAAAGTTGCGTCTGTAATGTCAAAACATTGCAGCTGCACGCTGGAACAGGGTTGCACGGGGGTCATCAGCCAGCGCCATACGGTGGGTAGTGGAGAAATCTGTAACTTTTAGTCATAACACTCCAGCTGGCGAGTGCCGAGGCTTAAAGGGCTGTGAGCGGGCTATGCATCAGCTCAAACAACCTCGCTGTCCACATTACAATCAGTAGATGTCACTACGTTTTATCAGTAATAAAACGGCTTATTAATCAGTAATGGTTTTAATAAAGACTTTATAGATAAAACATTGAAAAATTTAAATGTCAAAGAACTGTTAATGATATTTATACCCTTAAGAAATAAAAGACGATTATAATTTTAAAAACATTACTTACCATCCTTTGGCAAATAAACATTTTCAATAAAAAAATTAAAGAGTTTGGTATAACTTTAGTTCCTCAAAATAAATATAGTATTAAAAATGTACTACATTTCTCTAAAAAAATATAAAACTCCTAATAATAAAAAGTCTGATATTTATCAATTTAATTGTTTAGATTGTGATAAAGTTTATATTGGAAAGGCAAAACGTAATTTGGAAACCAGAAGGAAAGAACTTTTCGTAACATTAAGTATAAGCAAACTGATAAATCGGCTACAGCAGATCATTGTTCGTCATTTAACCATGAAATATATCCTGAAGTTAAATTATTAAAACAATTAAATGGTCTGATAGATTTAATGGTTTGGGAGAAAATATTTATTTAAAAATAAATATTGCCTAATGAATTTTGAAATACTGGCAGTCGATTCTGTTTTTAAGTTTATTTCATTTCCAGATTTTGGTAGTACTGACAAAAACAGTGACATCTAGTGATTGTAACGTCGACAAAGAGATTGTTTGAGCTGATGATGTGAAATCACAATCATCATATTTAAGATAAGTGAAGTTTTATATTACAAATTATTATATTTGTATATTACTTACTCTTTCTTATCGTGGTAGTCTACATTTCGTCTATTATCACAATGACTACGTCTAACTTTAAAAGGTACAAAAATGGTAAGAAATATTTCGCGTGTGGTTATACGGTTCAAACCTTTATTGGAAGTGACGCAAAAGTGTTCTAATTTCAGATTGGTAACTTCTGCTATGAGTAGTTTTTACCATGTCCATCACGTACTTAGAAAAAATTTGAAATTTCAGGTCAAGTTTTAAATTTCTCTCACATTTCGTTTCCGAGTTTGCTCAACAAACACGTACCTCAAAACACGTAAAGTCTCGACATTGAACTGTTTAGTAAAATAAAATATTCCTTTTGCCTAACGTGAAGAGAATACAATATATATATATATATATATATAACGTTCTAGCATTAGTGTGAGAAGTTATCTTCAATTTTGCATAAATGACAAATATTAAGAGAAACACAAAAATGTACATCACTTTAAACCACGTTATTTAACTTTTTTGTATCCATTTTTCAGATATCCGTTGTAATTGGTTTGAATTTTTTACTTATATCCTTTCAAATAGGAAGTTACATTTATATATCTCTTGTCTATGTAAAGGGAGCGGAATGGCAGATATGACAAGAGTTTGCTAAGAATGGATAGAGAAAGGCACGCCTAAGATATTTTTTCCTCCGTACTTCTAGTTAACTTTCGTTCTACTGTCGAGATACGAACAAGTACCCCGCTTGAGTGATGTGAAGCGTTGCTTTCGTGTTCGTTTGACAGCAGATCTAAATCAGTTGACCGTAAGAGGTCACTTTATTACGTAACTACACAAAGCTGTAAATGCAACGAGAATTCTAACGATTTATTTCCTTATATTGAATATTAATTCCTTTTTTGTTGATAGTTTATCGTTAAATAATAATGACCAGCTAAACAAATTAACCACATAGTTAAATAATAATGATCAGCCTTTGAAAGTGCCAAGAAATGTTGCTGTTTCATCATATTTAATACGTTATTCAACTCTCAAACCGCCAGCCTTCTTTTCTTTTTACAAAGGTCATTTACAAGATTACAGATACCTACATTCTGGTAAATATCGGATGTCATTAACTCTTACCAAACTGCTCTTACGAACACTTATCTCTTTTAATGATCATGGAGAGAAGGGAATTTCATTACAAGAGCAAGTTGGCCATGGTACCTCAATGGGTAAGAGCAACTAGACGGAATCCATGAGATCCGTGCTTCAAATCCCGGGCATAGTATTGAATTTTTCAGTTGGACTATCATAAAATGCCCTATATACATTAAAAAAATTAATATAAATTATTATAAAGATACACAAGAGTGGTAGGAGTCTAAGACCCGAAAAAAAGATATGTCATTCAACATACATTTCATTATACGAGTATTTACGTATGTTCGAAAGGAGGTAGTCCTGACAGTAGCTTACAATTACTAATCTCCACATTTACCTTTAGAGACAGCAACAATACTGCTTATAAACAGTACCATTTTGGAGTTGTTTATAGTCGTTAATGTGAAATGTAGTAAATTCACCTACCACGTATGTTTTAATAAAATTTTTCGCCACTTCACCTGTGCATTCACCTTGACCTTTACAACAGATTTCTAGGGCATGGAATGTCCTCATCCAAACCCACAGCATTAGAATATTCCTCCTTGCTACCTAGAATGGTCCATATACGAGGGTGGTCTGAAAACTTTCCGACCTAATAAAGATACAAGACATTTATTTTTCAGAATTTTTTTATTTTTCAACAAAGTGTACTTGTTACTCTACACACTTCTCCCAGCGATGCTCTCATCACTGTAACCCAACCAAATAGTACTCGACGTTGTTCAACATAGTATCTTTGTAATTCCACACTTACCACACCGATGCTCTCATCTCTGTAACCCAAACAAATAGCACTCGACGCTGTTCAACATAGTCTCCCTGTAACTCTACACACTTCTCCCAGCGATGTTCCCATCTTTGTAACCCGTCCAAATAAGACTCGGCGTTTTTCAACATAGTCTCCATGTAACTGCACACACTTCTCCCAGCGATGTTCCCATCTCTGTAACCCGTCCAAATGGGACTCGGCGTTTTTCAACATAGTCTCCATGTAACTGCTCACACTTCTTCCAGCGATGTTCCCATCTCTGTAACCCGTCCAAATAGGACTCGACGTTTTTCAACATAGTCTCCATGTAACTGCACACACTTCTTCCAGCGATGTTCCCATCTCTGTAACCCGTCCAAATAAGACTCGGCGTTTTTCAACATAGTCTCCATGTAACTGCACACACTTCTCCCAGCGATGTTCCCATCTCTGTAACCCGTCCAAATGGGACTCGGCGTTTTTCAACATAGTCTCCATGTAACTGCTCACACTTCTTCCAGCGATGTTCCCATCTCTGTAACCCGTCCAAATAGGACTCGACGTTTTTCAACAGTCTCCATGTAACTGCACACACTTCTCCCACCGATGTTCCCATCTCTGTAACCCGTCCAAATAGGACTCGCCGTTTTTCAACATAGTCTCCATGTAACTGTACACACTTCTCCCAGCGATGTTCCCATCTCTGTAACCCGTCCAAATAGGACTCGGCGTTTTTCAACATAGTCTCCATGTAACTGCACACACTTCTCCCAGCGATGTTCCCATCTCTGTAACCCGTCCAAATGGGACAGGGCGTTTCTCAACATAGTCTCCATGTAACTGCTCACACTTCTTCCAGCGATGTTCCCATCTCTGTAACCCGTCCAAATAGGACTCGACGTTTTTCAACATAGTCACCATGTAACTGCACACACTTCTCCCACCGATGTTCCCATCTCTGTAACCCGTCCAAATAGGACTCGGCGTTTTTCAACATAGTCTCCATGTAACTGTACACACTTCTCCCAGCGATGTTCCCATCTCTGTAACCCGTCCAAATAGGACTCGGCGTTTTTCAACATAGTCTCCATGTAACTGCACACACTTCCCCCAGCGATGTTCCCATCTATGTAACCCGCCCAAATAGGACTCGGCGTCTTTCAACATAGTCTCCATGTAACTGCACAGACTTCTCCCAGTGATGTTCCCATCTCTGTAACCCGTCCAAATAGGACCTCAACGTCTTTCAACATAGTCTCCAGGTAACTGCACACACTTCTCCCACCAATGTTCCCATCTCTGTAACCCGTCCAAATAGCACTCGATGTTTTTCAACATAGTTTCCCTGTAACTCTACACACTTCCCCCAGCGATCCTCTCATCTCTGTAACCCATCCAAGAAGCACTCGAAGTTTTTCAACATAGCCACATAATAACTCTACACACTTCTCTCAGCGATGTTCCCATCTCTGTAACCCGTCCAAATAGTACTCGACGTTTTTCAACATAGTCTACCTGTAAATCTAAACCCTTCCCCCAGCGATGTTCTCATCGCTGTAACCCATCCAAATAGTACTCGACGTTTTTCAACATAGTCTCCTTGTAACTCTACACACTTCTCCCAGCAATGCTCTCATCGCTGTAACCCATCCAAATAGTACTCGACATTTTTCAACATAGTCTCCTTGTAACTCTACACACTTTCCCCAGCGATGATCTCATCTCTGTAACCCATCCAAATAGCACTCGACGTTTTTCAACATAGTCTCCCTGTAAATCTAAACACTTCCCCCAGCGATGTTCTCATCGCTGTAACCAATCCAAACAGTACTCGAAGTTTTTCAATAAGGCCTCCATGTAACTCTACACACTTCTCCCAGCGATGTTCTCACCCCTGTAACCCGTCCAAATAGTACTCGGCGTCTTTCAACATAGTCTCCCTGCAAATCCAAACACTTCCCCCAGCGATGTTCTCATCTCTGTAACCAATCCAAACAGTACTTGACGTTTTTCAACATTGTCTCATTGTAACTCTACACACTTCTCCCAGGGATGCTCTCATCTCTCTAACCCGTCCAAATAGTACTCGACGTTTTTCAACATAGTCTCCTTGTAACTGTACACACTTCCCCTGCGATGCTCTCATCTCTGTGTCCAAATAGTACTCGACGTTTTTCGACATAGTGTTATTGTAACTGGACACACTTCCCCCAGCGATTTTTCATATCTGTAACCCGTCCAAGTAGTACTCGACGTTTTTCAGCATAGTCTCCTTGTAACTGAACCACATTTTCCCCAGCGACGTTCCCATCTCAGTAACCCGTCCAAATAGTACTCGACGTTTTTCAACATAGTCTCCTTGTAACAGTACACACTTCCCCCAGCGATGCTCTCATCTCTGTAACCCGTCCAAATGGTACTCAGCGTTTTTCAACATAGTCTCCTTGTAACTGTACACACTTCCCCCAGCGATGCTCTCATCTCTGTAACCCGTCCAAATAGTACTCGACGTTTTTCAACATAGTCTCCTTGTAGCTCTACACACTTCCCCCAGCGATGGTCTCATCTCTGTAACCCGTCCAAATGGTACTCAGCGTTTTTCAACATAGTCTCGTTGTAAATGTACACACTTCTCCCAGCGATGCTCTCATTTCTGTAACCCACCAAAATAGATGTCGACGTTGTACAACATAGTCTCCTTGTAACTGTACACACTTCCCCCAGCGATGCTCTCATCTCTGTGACCCATCCAAATAGCACTCGACGTTGTACAACATAGTCTCGTTGTGAATGTACACACTTCTCCCAGCGATGCTCTCATTTCTGTAACCCGCCAAAATAGACCCTGACGTTGTACAACATAGTATCGTTGTAAATGTGCACACTTCTCCCAGCGATGCTCTCATCTCTGTAACCCATCCAAATAGCACTCGACGTTGTACAACATAGTCTCGTTGTAACTGTACACACTTCCCCCAGCGTTGCCCTCATCTCTGTAACCCATCCAAATAGCACTCGACGTTGTACAACATAGTCTCGTTGTAAATGTACACACTTCTCCCAGCGATGCTCTCATTTCTGTAACCCGCCAAAATAGACCTCGACGTTGTACAACATAGTCTCCTTGTAACTCTACACACTTCCCCCAGCGATGCTCTCATCTCTGTAAGCCATCCAAATAGCACTCCACGTTGTTCAACATAGTTTCTTTGTAACTGTACACAGTTCCCCCAGCGACGTTTCCATCTCAGTAACCCGTCCAAATAGTACTCGGCGTTTTTCAACATAGTCTCCTTGTAACTCTACACACTTCCCCCAGCGATGCTCTCATCTCTGTAACCCGTCCAAATGGTACTCGGCGTTTTTCAACATAGTCTCGTTGTAAATGTACACACTTCTCCCAGCGATGTTCTCATTTCTGTAACCCGCCGAAATAGACCTCGACGTTGTACAACATAGTCTCCTTGTAACTCTACACACTTCCCCCAGCGATGCTCTCATCTCTGTAACCCATCCAAATAGCACTCGACGTTGTTCAACATAGTTTCTTTGTAACTGTACACACTTCCCCCAGTGATGCTCTCATCTCTGTAACCCGTCCGGATAGCACTCGACGTTTTTAAACATAGTTTCCTTGTAACTCTACACACTTCCCCCAGCGATGCTCTCACCTCTGTAACGCATCCAAATTGCACTCGACGTTGTTCAGCATAGTCTCCTTGTAACTCTACACATTTCTCCCAACGATGTTCCCATCTCTGTAACCCGTCCAAATAGTACTCGACGTTTTTCAACATAGTCTCCTTGTAACTGTACACATTTCTCCCAGCGATGCTCTCATCCCTGTAACCCGTCCAAATAGCACTCGACGTTTTTCAACATAGTCTCCTTGTAACTGTACACACTTCTCCCAGCTATGCTCTCATCTCTGTAACCCGTCCAAATAGCACTCGACGTTTTTACATAGTCTTCTTGTAACTCTACACACTTCTCCCAGCAATGCTCTCATCTCTGTAACACGTCCAAATAGCACTCGACGTTTTTCAACATAGTCTCCTTGTAACTCTACACACGTCTCCCAGCAATGCTCTCATTGCTGTAACCCATCCAAATAGTACTCGACGTTTTTCAACATAGTCTCCTTGTAACTCTACACACTTCTCCCAGCAATGCTCTCATCTCTGTAACCCATCCAAATAGCACTCGACGTTTTTCAACATAGTCTCCTTGTAACCTTACACACTTCTCCCAGCAATGCTCTCATCTCTGTAACCCATCCAAATAGCACTCGACGTTTTTCAACATAGTCTCCTTGTAACTCTACACACTTCTCCCAGCAATGTTCTCATCTCTGTAACCCATCCAAATAGCACTCGACGTTTTTCAACATAGTCTCCTTGTAACCTTACACACTTCTCCCAGCGATGCTCACATCTCTGTATCCCGTCCAAATAGTACTCGGCGTTTTCCAACATAGTCTCCTTGTAACCTTACACACTTCTCCCAGCGATGCTCTCATCTCTGTAACCCATCCAAATAGTACTCGACGTTTAGCACTGCAGAGAATCCTGGTGAGAGAACAGGTGGATGTAGCCCTGATCCAACAACCCAATGTACTTAGGGGGAGGGTATCAGGGCTGGGAACAAATGGAGGTATAGTCCCGCTATTCAAATGATTTCCCTGGCTTTATCTTAGTTAACATAAAACCATGGTAACCTATTGAGCAGCGCAGCAATAAATAGAGTCAACATGAAAAATTCAGTGCCACGGCTGAGATTTGAACCACGGAAGAAATGATTAATTTCCATCAATTAACTAAAATAATAAAGGTTAAATGATGAAGTCTGGGACTCAAGTACTTACGATAGTAAGTCGCCACAAATGGTGCATCTCGTATGCGAGAGCCACTAGTGGTCTCCCTGGGAAATATACGAGTCAAATGGAGAATTTAATGCCATTACGGCCATGGTAGCTCATTGGGTTATAGCGTCTGGACGGAAAACAGGAGATCCGTGGTTCAAATCCTGGCCATGGCATTGAATTTTTCATGTCTACTCTATCTATCATAAACCTTATACTATATACGGCTAGTGTGAAGAAATGATTAATTTCCATCAATTAACTAAAATAATAAGAGTTAAATGATGAAGCCTGGGACTCAAGTACTTACGATAGTAAGTCGCCACAAACGGTGTAAGGTTACGAGTACTATTTGGACGGGTTACAGAGATGGAAACATCGCTGGGAGAAGTGTGTACAGTTACAAGGAGACTATGTTGGAAAACGCCGAGTACTATTTGGACGGGATACAGAGATGTGAGCATCGCTGGGAGAAGTGTGTACAGTTACAAGGAGACTATGTTGGAAAACGCCGGGTACTATTTGGACGGGTACAGAGATGGGAACATCGCTGGGAGAAGTGTGTACAGTTACAAGGAGACTATGTTGGAAAACCCCGAGTACTATTTGGACGGGATACAGAGATGTGAGCATCGCTGGGAGAAGTGTGTACAGTTACAAGGAGACTATGTTGAAAAACGCCGAGTACTATTTGGACGGGTTAGAGAGATGGGAACATCGCTAGGAGAAGTGTGTACAGTTACAAGGAGACTATGTTGAAAAACGCCGGGTACTATTTGGACGGGTTAGAGAGATGGGAACATCGCTAGGAGAAGTGTGTAGAGTTACAAGGAGGCTATGTTGAAAAACGCCGAGTACTATTTGGACGGGTTAGAGAGATGGGAACATCGCTAGGAGAAGTGTGTACAGTTACAAGAGGAGACTATGTTGAAAAACGCCGGGTACTATTTGGACGGGTTAGAGAGATGGGAACATCGCTAGGAGAAGTGTGTACAGTTACAAGGAGACTATGTTGAAAAACGCCGGGTACTATTTGGACGGGTTAGAGAGATGGGAACATCGCTAGGAGAAGTGTGTAGAGTTACAAGGAGACTATGTTGAAAAACGCCGAGTACTATTTGGACGGGTTAGAGAGATGGAAACATCGCTAGGAGAAGTGTGTAGTGTTACAAGGAGACTATGTTGAAAAACGCCGGGTACTATTTGGACTGGTTAGAGAGATGGGAACATCGCTGGGAGAAATGTGTAGATTTACAGGGAGACTATGTTGAAAAATAGAAAAATAAAATAATCTGGAAAAATGTGTTATGTTTTTATTAGGTCGTACGTTTCATACAGTTATTTAATTAAGATTTAGAGCTATTTTTTTTTTTTTTTTTTTTTTTTTTTAGAAAATTAAAATTTTCGAGAATTTTCCCATGAAGATGCATTTCAACTGTCGGGGGATTTTCTTTAAAACCTCTCGTGGCGCATCTTTGGAAAACGAAGTTTGATATTTAACTGACTTTTAGTTTTGGAGTATGTGTTTTTTACAAACACAAACTTACGGAGCTCTATTTCTAAATTTATTTTGAAAGGCATCAAAACGTATACTTTTTGTGGAATGTCGGTGGTAAGTTTTTGGTTGGAATGTGATACTTGATCTATTATCATATGTAAGCGGTAGATCCTTTCCAGTTCTTAATGAGTGATATGGAGCTTCAACTATTTTACGCTGCAAATGAATCATGATAAAGTAAATATCTGGTAACTCTAAGGTCTATGTACCCTGTACTCATTTAAACATTATTTCATTCATGCTGGAGGAGGTAGACACAAGTTTGTGTCTAAAATACATTTCAGTAATTTTATCACACTTTTGTTTAATCTCTAAGGATTGGGATTTCATTGCGAAGGGGATTCGGTGCGTAGGCCACCATGCTGTGCCCCTTTGTCCCTTTGCCCCCAAGTGTAGCACCCCCGGCAGAAAGGATGAGGCGAAGGAGACAAGGGGCGGCAGACCCAAGGAGCCACGACAGTACAGTGGGCAGGGTCCATTCAGTTTACTTAGAGACTTCTCCCGACAGGCCAGGACAAAAGACTCGCTCCCATACAGCGGGACGACAAGCCCAGCAGCCGAGCCCTAATGGTCCCAGGCAGGTGAGCCGAGACCCAAAGTTCCCTGGCTGGCGATATAGTCCCAACAGAGGAGCAGAGACCGGCCGGAGGAGGAAGTAGTTTACCTCAGAACATATCATCCTGCCATGCACCGCCGAGACACCCGCCGACAGACCAGGACAAAGAACTCGCTCCCATACAGCGGGACGACAAGCCCAGCAGCCGAGCCCTAATGGTCCCAGGCAGGTGAGCCGAGACCCAAAGTTCCCTGGCTGGCGATATAGTCCCAACAGAGGAGCAGAGACCGGCCGGAGGAGGAAGTAGTTTACCTCAGAACATATCATCCTGCCATGCACCGCCGAGACACCCGCCGACAGACCAGGACAAAGAACTCGCTCCCATACAGCGGGACGACAAGCCCAGCAGCCGAGCCCTAATGGTCCCAGGCAGGTGAGCCGAGACCCAAAGTTCCCTGGCTGGCGATATAGTCCCAACAGAGGAGCAGAGACCGGCAACCGACCTACGGAGGAGGAAGTAGTTTACCTCAGAACATATCATCCTGCCATGCACCGCCGAGACACCCGCCAACAGACCAGGACAAAGAACTCGCTCCCATACAGCGGGATGACAAGCCCAGCAGCCGAGCCCTAATGGTCCCAGGCAGGTGAGCCGAGACCCAAAGTTCCCTGTCTGGCGATATAGTCCCAACAGAGGAGCAGAGACCGGCAACCGACCTACGGAGGAGGAAGTAGTTTACCTCAGAACATATCATCCTGCCATACACCGCCGAGACACCCGCCGACAGACCAGGACAAAGAACTCGCTCCCATACAGCGGGACGACAAGCCCAGCAGCCGAACCCTAATGGTCCCAGGCAGGTGAGCCGAGACCCAAAGTTCCCTGGCTGGCGATATAGTCCCAACAGAGGAGCAGAGACCGGCAACCGACCTACGGAGGAGGAAGTAGTTTACCTCAGAACATATCATCCTGCCATGCACCGCCGAGACACCCGCCGACAGACCAGGACAAAGAACTCGCTCCCATACAGCGGGACGACAAGCCCAGCAGCCGAGCCCTAGTGGTCCCAGGCAGGTGAGCCGAGACCCAAAGTTCCCTGGCTGGCGATATAGTCCCAACAGAGGAGCAGAGACCGGCAACCGACCTACGGAGGAGGAAGTAGTTTACCTCAGAACATATCATCCTGCCATGCACCGCCGAGACAACCGCCAACAGACCAGGACAAAGAACTCGCTCCCATACAGCGGGATGACAAGCCCAGCAGCCGAGCCCTAATGGTCCCAGGCAGGTGAGCCGAGACCCAAAGTTCCCTGGCTGGCGATATAGTCCCAACAGAGGAGCAGAGACCGGCAACCGACCTACGGAGGAGGAAGTAGTTTACCTCAGAACATATCATCCTGCCATACACCGCCGAGACACCCGCCGACAGACCAGGACAAAGAACTCGCTCCCATACAGCGGGACGACAAGCCCAGCAGCCGAGCCCTAATGGTCCCAAGCAGGTGAGCCGAGACCCAAAGTTCCCTGGCTGGCGATATAGTCCCAACAGAGGAGCAGAGACCGGCAACCGACCTACGGAGGAGGAAGTAGTTTACCTCAGAACATATCATCCTGCCATGCACCGCCGAGACACCCGCCGACAGACCAGGACAAAGAACTCGCTCCCATACAGCGGGACGACAAGCCCAGCAGCCGAGCCCTAATGGTCCCAGGCAGGTGAGCCGAGACCCAAAGTTCCCTGGCTGGCGATATAGTCCCAACAGAGGAGCAGAGACCGGCCGGAGGAGGAAGTAGTTTACCTCAGAACATATCATCCTGCCATGCACCGCCGAGACAGCCGCCGACAGACCAGGACAAAGAACTCGCTCCCATACAGCGGGACGACAAGCCCAGCAGCCGAGCCCTAATGGTCCCAGGCAGGTGAGCCGAGACCCAAAGTTCCCTGGCTGGCGATATAGTCCCAACAGAGGAGCAGAGACCGGCCGGAGGAGGAAGTAGTTTACCTCAGAACATATGATCCTGCCATGCACCGCCGAGACACCCCCCGACAGACCAGGACAAAGAACTCGCTCCCATACAGCGGGACGACAAGCCCAGCAGCCGAGCCCTAATGGTCCCAGGCAGGTGAGCCGAGACCCAAAGTTCCCTGGCTGGCGATATAGTCCCAACAGAGGAGCAGAGACCGGCAACCGACCTACGGAGGAGGAAGTAGTTTACCTCAGAACATATCATCCTGCCATGCACCGCCGAGACACCCGCCGACAGACCAGGACAAAGAACTCGCTCCCATACAGCGGGACGACAAGCCCAGCAGCCGAGCCCTAATGGTCCCAGGCAGGTGAGCCGAGACCCAAAGTTCCCTGGCTGGCGATATAGTCCCAACAGAGGAGCAGAGACCGGCAACCGACCTACGGAGGAGGAAGTAGTTTACCTCAGAACATATCATCCTGCCATGCACCGCCGAGACACCCCCCGACAGACCAGGACAAAGAACTCGCTCCCATACAGCGGGACGACAAGCCCAGCAGCCGAGCCCTAATGGTCCCAGGCAGGTGAGCCGAGACCCAAAGTTCCCTGGCTGGCGATATAGTCCCAACAGAGGAGCAGAGACCGGCCGGAGGAGGAAGTAGTTTACCTCAGAACATATCATCCTGCCATGCACCGCCGAGACACCCGCCGACAGACCAGGACAAAGAACTCGCTCCCATACAGCGGGACGACAAGCCCAGCAGCCGAGCCCTAATGGTCCCAGGCAGGTGAGCCGAGACCCAAAGTTCCCTGGCTGGCGATATAGTCCCAACACAGGAGCAGAGACCGGCCGGAGGAGGAAGTAGTTTACCTCAGAACATATCATCCTGCCATGCACCGCCGAGACACCCGCCGACAGACCAGGACAAAGAACTCGCTCCCATACAGCGGGACGACAAGCCCAGCAGCCGAGCCCTAATGGTCCCAGGCAGGTGAGCCGAGACCCAAAGTTCCCTGGCTGGCGATATAGTCCCAACAGAGGAGCAGAGACCGGCCGGAGGAGGAAGTAGTTTACCTCAGAACATATCATCCTGCCATGCACCGCCGAGACACCCCCC
This sequence comes from Mantis religiosa, assembly GCA_030765055.1. Taxonomy (NCBI): domain Eukaryota; kingdom Metazoa; phylum Arthropoda; class Insecta; order Mantodea; family Mantidae; genus Mantis; species Mantis religiosa. The sequence goes on from CM060947.1 coordinate 274,297,614, forward strand.
GACAGACCAGGACAAAGAACTCGCTCCCATACAGCGGGACGACAAGCCCAGCAGCCGAGCCCTAATGGTCCCAGGCAGGTGAGCCGAGACCCAAAGTTCCCTGGCTGGCGATATAGTCCCAACAGAGGAGCAGAGACCGGCAACCGACCTACGGAGGAGGAAGTAGTTTACCTCAGAACATATCATCCTGCCATGCACCGCCGAGACACCCGCCGACAGACCAGGACAAAGAACTCGCTCCCATACAGCGGGACGACAAGCCCAGCAGCCGAGCCCTAATGGTCCCAGGCAGGTGAGCCGAGACCCAAAGTTCCCTGGCTGGCGATATAGTCCCAACAGAGGAGCAGAGACCGGCCGGAGGAGGAAGTAGTTTACCTCAGAACATATCATCCTGCCATGCACCGCCGAGACACCCGCCGACAGACCAGGACAAAGAACTCGCTCCCATACAGCGGGACGACAAGCCCAGCAGCCGAGCCCTAATGGTCCCAGGCAGGTGAGCCGAGACCCAAAGTTCCCTGGCTGGCGATATAGTCCCAACAGAGGAGCAGAGACCGGCAACCGACCTACGGAGGAGGAAGTAGTTTACCTCAGAACATATCATCCTGCCATGCACCGCCGAGACACCCCCCGACAGACCAGGACAAAGAACTCGCTCCCATACAGCGGGACGACAAGCCCAGCAGCCGAGCCCTAATGGTCCCAGGCAGGTGAGCCGAGACCCAAAGTTCCCTGGCTGGCGATATAGTCCCAACAGAGGAGCAGAGACCGGCCGGAGGAGGAAGTAGTTTACCTCAGAACATATCATCCTGCCATGCACCGCCGAGACACCCGCCGACAGACCAGGACAAAGAACTCGCTCCCATACAGCGGGACGACAAGCCCAGCAGCCGAGCCCTAATGGTCCCAGGCAGGTGAGCCGAGACCCAAAGTTCCCTGGCTGGCGATATAGTCCCAACAGAGGAGCAGAGACCGGCAACCGACCTACGGAGGAGGAAGTAGTTTACCTCAGAACATATCATCCTGCCATGCACCGCCGAGACACCCGCCGACAGACCAGGACAAAGAACTCGCTCCCATACAGCGGGACGACAAGCCCAGCAGCCGAGCCCTAATGGTCCCAGGCAGGTGAGCCGAGACCCAAAGTTCCCTGGCTGGCGATATAGTCCCAACAGAGGAGCAGAGACCGGCCGGTGGAGGAAGTAGTTTACCTCAGAACATATCATCCTGCCATGCACCGCCGAGACACCCGCCGACAGACCAGGACAAAGAACTCGCTCCCATACAGCGGGACGACAAGCCCAGCAGCCGAGCCCTAATGGTCCCAGACAGGTGAGCCGAGACCCAAAGTTCCCTGGCTGGCGATATAGTCCCAACAGAGGAGCAGAGACCGGCCGGAGGAGGAAGTAGTTTACCTCAGAACATATCATCCTGCCATGCACCGCCGAGACACCCCCCGACAGACCAGGACAAAGAACTCGCTCCCATACAGCGGGACGACAAGCCCAGCAGCCGAGCCCTAATGGTCCCAGGCAGGTGAGCCGAGACCCAAAGTTCCCTGGCTGGCGATATAGTCCCAACAGAGGAGCAGAGACCGGCAACCGACCTACGGAGGAGGAAGTAGTTTACCTCAGAACATATCATCCTGCCATGCACCGCCGAGACACCCGCCGACAGACCAGGACAAAGAACTCGCTCCCATACAGCGGGACGACAAGCCCAGCAGCCGAGCCCTAATGGTCCCAGGCAGGTGATCCGAGACCCAAAGTTCCCTGGCTGGCGATATAGTCCCAACAGAGGAGCAGAGACCGGCAACCGACCTACGGAGGAGGAAGTAGTTTACCTCAGAACATATCATCCTGCCATGCACCGCCGAGACACCCGCCGACAGACCAGGACAAAGAACTCGCTCCCATACAGCGGGACGACAAGCCCAGCAGCCGAGCCCTAATGGTCCCAGGCAGGTGATCCGAGACCCAAAGTTCCCTGGCTGGCGATATAGTCCCAACAGAGGAGCAGAGACCGGCAACCGACCTACGGAGGAGGAAGTAGTTTACCTCAGAACGTATGATCCTGCCATGCACCGCCGAGACACCCGCCGACAGACCAGGACAAAGAACTCGCTCCCATACAGCGGGACGACAAGCCCAGCAGCCGAGCCCTAATGGTCCCAGGCAGGTGAGCCGAGACCCAAAGTTCCCTGGCTGGCGATATAGTCCCAACAGAGGAGCAGAGACCGGCAACTGACCTACGGAGGAGGAAGTAGTTTACCTCAGAACATATCATCCTGCCATGCACCGCCGAGACACCCGCCGACAGACCAGGACAAAGAACTCGCTCCCATACAGCGGGACGACAAGCCCAGCAGCCGAGCCCTAATGGTCCCAGGCAGGTGAGCCGAGACCCAAAGTTCCCTGGCTGGCGATATAGTCCCAACAGAGGAGCAGAGACCGGCAACCGACCTACGGAGGAGGAAGTAGTTTACCTCAGAACATATCATCCTGCCATGCACCGCCGAGACACCCGCCGACAGACCAGGACAAAGAACTCGCTCCCATACAGCGGGACGACAAGCCCATCAGCCGAGCCCTAATGGTCCCAGGCAGGTGAGCCGAGACCCAAAGTTCCCTGGCTGGCGATATAGTCCCAACAGAGGAGCAGAGACCGGCAACCGACCTACGGAGGAGGAAGTAGTTTACCTCAGAACATATCATCCTGCCATGCACCGCCGAGACACCCCCCGACAGACCAGGACAAAGAACTCGCTCCCATACAGCGGGACGACAAGCCCAGCAGCCGAGCCCTAATGGTCCCAGGCAGGTGAGCCGAGACCCAAAGTTCCCTGGCTGGCGATATAGTCCCAACAGAGGAGCAGAGACCGGCCGGAGGAGGAAGTAGTTTACCTCAGAACATATCATCCTGCCATGCACCGCCGAGACACCCGCCGACAGACCAGGACAAAGAACTCGCTCCCATACAGCGGGACGACAAGCCCAGCAGCCGAGCCCTAATGGTCCCAGGCAGGTGAGCCGAGACCCAAAGTTCCCTGGCTGGCGATATAGTCCCAACAGAGGAGCAGAGACCGGCAACCGACCTACGGAGGAGGAAGTAGTTTACCTCAGAACATATCATCCTGCCATGCACCGCCGAGACACCCCCCGACAGACCAGGACAAAGAACTCGCTCCCATACAGCGGGACGACAAGCCCAGCAGCCGAGCCCTAATGGTCCCAGGCAGGTGAGCCGAGACCCAAAGTTCCCTGGCTGGCGATATAGTCCCAACAGAGGAGCAGAGACCGGCCGGAGGAGGAAGTAGTTTACCTCAGAACATATCATCCTGCCATGCACCGCCGAGACACCCGCCGACAGACCAGGACAAAGAACTCGCTCCCATACAGCGGGACGACAAGCCCAGCAGCCGAGCCCTAATGGTCCCAGGCAGGTGAGCCGAGACCCAAAGTTCCCTGGCTGGCGATATAGTCCCAACAGAGGAGCAGAGACCGGCAACCGACCTACGGAGGAGGAAGTAGTTTACCTCAGAACATATCATCCTGCCATGCACCGCCGAGACACCCGCCGACAGACCAGGACAAAGACCTCGCTCCCATACAGCGGGACGACAAGCCCAGCAGCCGAGCCCTAATGGTCCCAGGCAGGTGAGCCGAGACCCAAAGTTCCCTGGCTGGCGATATAGTCCCAACAGAGGAGCAGAGACCGGCCGGTGGAGGAAGTAGTTTACCTCAGAACATATCATCCTGCCATGCACCGCCGAGACACCCCCCGACAGACCAGGACAAAGAACTCGCTCCCATACAGCGGGACGACAAGCCCAGCAGCCGAGCCCTAATGGTCCCAGACAGGTGAGCCGAGACCCAAAGTTCCCTGGCTGGCGATATAGTCCCAACAGAGGAGCAGAGACCGGCCGGAGGAGGAAGTAGTTTACCTCAGAACATATCATCCTGCCATGCACCGCCGAGACACCCCCCGACAGACCAGGACAAAGAACTCGCTCCCATACAGCGGGACGACAAGCCCAGCAGCCGAGCCCTAATGGTCCCAGGCAGGTGAGCCGAGACCCAAAGTTCCCTGGCTGGCGATATAGTCCCAACAGAGGAGCAGAGACCGGCAACCGACCTACGGAGGAGGAAGTAGTTTACCTCAGAACATATCATCCTGCCATGCACCGCCGAGACACCCGCCGACAGACCAGGACAAAGAACTCGCTCCCATACAGCGGGACGACAAGCCCAGCAGCCGAGCCCTAATGGTCCCAGGCAGGTGATCCGAGACCCAAAGTTCCCTGGCTGGCGATATAGTCCCAACAGAGGAGCAGAGACCGGCAACCGACCTACGGAGGAGGAAGTAGTTTACCTCAGAACATATCATCCTGCCATGCACCGCCGAGACACCCGCCGACAGACCAGGACAAAGAACTCGCTCCCATACAGCGGGACGACAAGCCCAGCAGCCGAGCCCTAATGGTCCCAGGCAGGTGAGCCGAGACCCAAAGTTCCCTGGCTGGCGATATAGTCCCAACAGAGGAGCAGAGACCGGCAACCGACCTACGGAGGAGGAAGTAGTTTACCTCAGAACATATCATCCTGCCATGCACCGCCGAGACACCCCCCGACAGACCAGGACAAAGAACTCGCTCCCATACAGCGGGACGACAAGCCCAGCAGCCGAGCCCTAATGGTCCCAGGCAGGTGAGCCGAGACCCAAAGTTCCCTGGCTGGCGATATAGTCCCAACAGAGGAGCAGAGACCGGCCGGAGGAGGAAGTAGTTTACCTCAGAACATATCATCCTGCCATGCACCGCCGAGACACCCGCCGACAGACCAGGACAAAGAACTCGCTCCCATACAGCGGGACGACAAGCCCAGCAGCCGAGCCCTAATGGTCCCAGGCAGGTGAGCCGAGACCCAAAGTTCCCTGGCTGGCGATATAGTCCCAACAGAGGAGCAGAGACCGGCAACCGACCTACGGAGGAGGAAGTAGTTTACCTCAGAACATATCATCCTGCCATGCACCGCCGAGACACCCCCCGACAGACCAGGACAAAGAACTCGCTCCCATACAGCGGGACGACAAGCCCAGCAGCCGAGCCCTAATGGTCCCAGGCAGGTGAGCCGAGACCCAAAGTTCCCTGGCTGGCGATATAGTCCCAACAGAGGAGCAGAGACCGGCAACCGACCTACGGAGGAGGAAGTAGTTTACCTCAGAACATATCATCCTGCCATGCACCGCCGAGACACCCGCCGACAGACCAGGACAAAGAACTCGCTCCCATACAGCGGGACGACAAGCCCAGCAGCCGAGCCCTAATGGTCCCAGACAGGTGAGCCGAGACCCAAAGTTCCCTGGCTGGCGATATAGTCCCAACAGAGGAGCAGAGACCGGCCGGAGGAGGAAGTAGTTTACCTCAGAACATATCATCCTGCCATGCACCGCCGAGACACCCCCCGACAGACCAGGACAAAGAACTCGCTCCCATACAGCGGGACGACAAGCCCAGCAGCCGAGCCCTAATGGTCCCAGGCAGGTGAGCCGAGACCCAAAGTTCCCTGGCTGGCGATATAGTCCCAACAGAGGAGCAGAGACCGGCAACCGACCTACGGAGGAGGAAGTAGTTTACCTCAGAACATATGATCCTGCCATGCACCGCCGAGACACCCGCCGACAGACCAGGACAAAGAACTCGCTCCCATACAGCGGGACGACAAGCCCAGCAGCCGAGCCCTAATGGTCCCAGGCAGGTGAGCCGAGACCCAAAGTTCCCTGGCTGGCGATATAGTCCCAACAGAGGAGCAGAGACCGGCAACTGACCTACGGAGGAGGAAGTAGTTTACCTCAGAACATATCATCCTGCCATGCACCGCCGAGACACCCGCCGACAGACCAGGACAAAGAACTCGCTCCCATACAGCGGGACGACAAGCCCAGCAGCCGAGCCCTAATGGTCCCAGGCAGGTGAGCCGAGACCCAAAGTTCCCTGGCTGGCGATATAGTCCCAACAGAGGAGCAGAGACCGGCAACCGACCTACGGAGGAGGAAGTAGTTTACCTCAGAACATATCATCCTGCCATGCACCGCCGAGACACCCCCCGACAGACCAGGACAAAGAACTCGCTCCCATACAGCGGGACGACAAGCCCAGCAGCCGAGCCCTAATGGTCCCAGGCAGGTGAGCCGAGACCCAAAGTTCCCTGGCTGGCGATATAGTCCCAACAGAGGAGCAGAGACCGGCAACCGACCTACGGAGGAGGAAGTAGTTTACCTCAGAACATATCATCCTGCCATGCACCGCCGAGACACCCCCCGACAGACCAGGACAAAGAACTCGCTCCCATACAGCGGGACGACAAGCCCAGCAGCCGAGCCCTAATGGTCCCAGGCAGGTGAGCCGAGACCCAAAGTTCCCTGGCTGGCGATATAGTCCCAACAGAGGAGCAGAGACCGGCCGGAGGAGGAAGTAGTTTACCTCAGAACATATCATCCTGCCATGCACCGCCGAGACACCCGCCGACAGACCAGGACAAAGAACTCGCTCCCATACAGCGGGACGACAAGCCCAGGAGCCGAGCCCTAATGGTCCCAGGCAGGTGAGCCGAGACCCAAAGTTCCCTGGCTGGCGATATAGTCCCAACAGAGGAGCAGAGACCGGCAACCGACCTACGGAGGAGGAAGTAGTTTACCTCAGAACATATCATCCTGCCATGCACCGCCGAGACACCCCCCGACAGACCAGGACAAAGAACTCGCTCCCATACAGCGGGACGACAAGCCCAGCAGCCGAGCCCTAATGGTCCCAGGCAGGTGAGCCGAGACCCAAAGTTCCCTGGCTGGCGATATAGTCCCAACAGAGGAGCAGAGACCGGCAACCGACCTACGGAGGAGGAAGTAGTTTACCTCAGAACATATCATCCTGCCATGCACCGCCGAGACACCCGCCGACAGACCAGGACAAAGAACTCGCTCCCATACAGCGGGACGACAAGCCCAGCAGCCGAGCCCTAATGGTCCCAGACAGGTGAGCCGAGACCCAAAGTTCCCTGGCTGGCGATATAGTCCCAACAGAGGAGCAGAGACCGGCCGGAGGAGGAAGTAGTTTACCTCAGAACATATCATCCTGCCATGCACCGCCGAGACACCCCCCGACAGACCAGGACAAAGAACTCGCTCCCATACAGCGGGACGACAAGCCCAGCAGCCGAGCCCTAATGGTCCCAGGCAGGTGAGCCGAGACCCAAAGTTCCCTGGCTGGCGATATAGTCCCAACAGAGGAGCAGAGACCGGCAACCGACCTACGGAGGAGGAAGTAGTTTACCTCAGAACATATCATCCTGCCATGCACCGCCGAGACACCCGCCGACAGACCAGGACAAAGAACTCGCTCCCATACAGCGGGACGACAAGCCCAGCAGCCGAGCCCTAATGGTCCCAGGCAGGTGATCCGAGACCCAAAGTTCCCTGGCTGGCGATATAGTCCCAACAGAGGAGCAGAGACCGGCAACCGACCTACGGAGGAGGAAGTAGTTTACCTCAGAACATATCATCCTGCCATGCACCGCCGAGACACCCGCCGACAGACCAGGACAAAGAACTCGCTCCCATACAGCGGGACGACAAGCCCAGCAGCCGAGCCCTAATGGTCCCAGGCAGGTGATCCGAGACCCAAAGTTCCCTGGCTGGCGATATAGTCCCAACAGAGGAGCAGAGACCGGCAACCGACCTACGGAGGAGGAAGTAGTTTACCTCAGAACATATGATCCTGCCATGCACCGCCGAGACACCCGCCGACAGACCAGGACAAAGAACTCGCTCCCATACAGCGGGACGACAAGCCCAGCAGCCGAGCCCTAATGGTCCCAGGCAGGTGAGCCGAGACCCAAAGTTCCCTGGCTGGCGATATAGTCCCAACAGAGGAGCAGAGACCGGCAACTGACCTACGGAGGAGGAAGTAGTTTACCTCAGAACATATCATCCTGCCATGCACCGCCGAGACACCCGCCGACAGACCAGGACAAAGAACTCGCTCCCATACAGCGGGACGACAAGCCCAGCAGCCGAGCCCTAATGGTCCCAGGCAGGTGAGCCGAGACCCAAAGTTCCCTGGCTGGCGATATAGTCCCAACAGAGGAGCAGAGACCGGCAACCGACCTACGGAGGAGGAAGTAGTTTACCTCAGAACATATCATCCTGCCATGCACCGCCGAGACACCCCCCGACAGACCAGGACAAAGAACTCGCTCCCATACAGCGGGACGACAAGCCCAGCAGCCGAGCCCTAATGGTCCCAGGCAGGTGAGCCGAGACCCAAAGTTCCCTGGCTGGCGATATAGTCCCAACAGAGGAGCAGAGACCGGCAACCGACCTACGGAGGAGGAAGTAGTTTACCTCAGAACATATCATCCTGCCACGCACCGCCGAGACACCCGCCGACACTTCTACCCTGAAACAGACCACCAGATGAGAGATGATGTGAAATGATAATGGAGATGAAATAGAGGGACAGGAAATTCTGGGGATGTAACTAACCTACCCAGCATTCGACTAGTGACCCAGGAAACCTCCCGAAAAAAACCATGGATCAGGTAGGTCGGCCACGGGAATCGAACGGAGGCCTCCCGAATGCGGTCCTGAGCCATCCCGCTCGTTGTTGTTTTGCGTGATGTGAGGTGAGGAATGAATTATCAAATCCTGCAAATACCGACCCCCGTTTTAAACATTTGACTGTCACTTTAGTCTCGTGTAAGAAAACGAAATGTATTATGAAAACATTAGTGCAAATGTTTATCTTGAATAGAGAAATATAAACTTCGTAAGAGTATCTCGTATAGCGGATATGAAAATAAATGCTAGTGGATAGAGAAAATAATGCTAAGGTAAGACACGTCGGAGTTTTATTGCTTCCTAATGCGTTAGAACGCACAAGGAAACGATTACCGATATCTTGGTCGGAGCGTAGGTACATAGACAATATGATGATGGTAGTGTCCTCTTTACAGACGCCACAACTTTTACTCTTCTGCTTCTTCAGAAGGAGGAGTAGGGCTAAGAGGCGGTGGAGGAGGGAGCAGGGTTTATAAGGTGCACGTCTAGCTAGGTTCATCACACTTGCACCAAGATCTTCCTCTGGGTTCACAGGATGAGGGTACTGGTGGTAAGCATCTTCATACATTCTACTACCTACAAATTTTGTTACTCCACCACACGACTTTCTCTACTCACTCCTCTTTTCTTGCAGAACTTATTTCCTAAAGAATAGTCAGCGTTTTAATACAGTTGGTCACTTTGTGATGACTTTGAAATTCTATTCTTTTTGCGCAGTCACAAGAGAAAAAGGGAACGCTGCCTTAGCATAAGTATTTATACAGTCAAAGGAATATCAGAAATAGTAAAAGATGTTAAAAGATTGTGTTCTAAAGATATCTATACTTTTGTGCAGCAAAATCTTGTCTATGCCTTACTAGTTTGTTATACAAAAGTCATTCCGGATGAACGAAAATTTTGTGATTATTCCTAGGAAACTCAATATAAACATTTGGTTTTCATGTTAATCTCTCAAAATCAAAATCGTTAGTTATTTTTTAGAAAATCAAAAACTAGCCAAAGAACTCATCTAGTCTTGTGTGCTACGTTGTTTGACTTCCTAATTTTTCTACTGATCAACCTTTAGTACGTAGAGAAAGTTCTCACACCAAGAATTCACCGGAAATTCACGTTTTGAGGCCCACTGTGACGAAGCATGTAAATGTTAAACATTTTATTAATATATTTATTTACCATGCACTACTTTGTACGAGATACGTCAGAGAATTGCTAATATTCCTCTAGATCCGCAGGGTATAAAGGATTTACCATTGTAACAACGCGAAAATAAAATACTTTGAATATATTTCTAGTTTTACAAAAACACTACGCCAGAAAAGCTGAGCATTCAAACTGCAATTTCCTAAGTTCAAATTCTCTTATCTACTAGCATAGTCCCCGAAGTAAGCCACACTATACAAATCACTGACAGAAGCTTACGTTTAATTCAATTACAATTTCAACAAGTTTCCACGTTCATCTAGTTTACACTAAATCAGTGCTTTGTCTAATGAATGCAGCTTCTCTGGATATAGTTTTCTAGGAAAAGGAAAGCTTATGAATCTCAGCTTTAATTTAATGCATTTAAATAGTTTATTTATAATTACATATAATATAGTGCAGCAGAAAACAAACATGTTAAACATCCACTCGAGCGATTTTCAATAATATAATAGTTCACATACGTGAGTATTATACAATAACAAATGATTTCTTATGCATTTACAAAAGTCACAAGTAAAGACGTGAAACTTCGTTTCTTTATGGTTAAAGTTTCTGAAATATATATCGAAATAATGTTAACTCTTAAAATACAGTTATGTTATTATTAATAGTTAAATAGATGACACATTTCATTGTTACTGAAACAAGAGAACCATCGAAATCCTTTGTGTGCATTATTTAAATTAAGTTTTATGCTACATTATAAAACTAATATAAGAGCTGAAGCTTTCCTGGCGACAAAGATGTTGGAAGTGTTCTCGGGAAACAAGTCAGGTAAAAAGACGATTAGAGCGTACATCTCTACCATCATCAGGATATTTTAATAAATGTTATAACTACAAATGTATCACTGGATATAACACAAATATAAATAAAGACAAAACACTATCAATACTCACATCTCTCAACAAAAGACTGTTTTCAGTAAATTAAATGCCAGGTCTTTGTTTTTCTTCCAGTGCAGAAATCGTGAATTAACTTCAAATAAGAAGCTTTGGCATGAAAAATATTTTATATATTACAATTCCTTTCCTAAGAACAAATGCACACATATTTAAAATACCAGTAGTTCTCACGAACTAAGATTAAATTACGTGAAATGTAAAATACGGATGGCGTACCACAAAGCTTGGAGGAGTTATTTGATTTATTCATATTTTTATTTAACACCTACTGTTGCTATATTACTAAAACAAGAATTATTCGTAATATTGAGGTTTATATTCATAATAATTCCAAAAAATGCTAAAAGTGAATGATAATACCCTACGGAGTTATTTTTATCTCAATTATAACTGAGGAAAATATTTTTTCCTTTGGATTTCGTATGTTCAATGAAAGTTTCAGGGAAAAAGTAAGTATCCTCTATTCCAAAATTGTTTAATTCAAACGTTTGTAGTTCTAGATTCGTTTGTACTTATTAGAGTTGGTTTGTCCATTTCCCTGAATGAAATGAGCTGATTTTTTAAATGCAACGTTTAAGAAAGGTTTGTCCTCATATTTTGAAAACTAGTTAAATTCATTACAAAAGTAAGATGCATTGTTTCTAAAACTTGATTTTCAAGTGCAACCGCTGCACATAGACAGTTGCAGTTCTATATAAGCGAATTTGAAGTTTCAAATTTGATATACATCTAAGCATAATTTATAAGGAAAGTTTCCTAAACGATAACTTTGACGAACGCAACATTCATTGTCCATGATCCTTCAGAGATCTAAATTGCTAAGGGTGTTTCCATTCCGTGCTGAAGATGTACTATCAGCTTAAAAACTGTAACGTTCGTGCATCAATGCTAGGAAAGGTAACACGGCTGAGGAAACACTTTCGCCGTGCTCTTATTCCACTGCAGCTCATTCGTAGTGAAAGGTCATCTATATCCTTAACAATTGCATCGGTTATACCTCCGAGAGGAAATGATTTGAAGTCGTGAGTTAACCTCTTCGCTAGGTAGAAAACATTTTTCACGCCGTCAGCGGAAATTGTCACAAAGTAGGAAGTATTTCTTGTCTGTAAGGATATTTGACATGCCACAGCACCCATTTCTTCATAAATTTGCATGTCTAATAATACTTTCTCTGGGTATAGGATATAACTGTGACAAAAGAGTTACGCTAAAATGCATGACCTTTGTTTCAGATTCTTGCCGCTGTAGGAGTGGTCGCTCATGCACGACCAGAAGCAGGTTATGCCTATAACCCACCTTCAGGCAGCTACGGAGCCCCAACAGGGGGCGGCGGGATCATTGGAGGTGGGGGCGGTGGTCATGGTGGCTTCGGGGGAGGTTCCGGAATCGGTGGTGGTTCTGGAGGCGGATTTGGAGGCGGATTTGGCGGTGGTTCCATAGGCGGCGGTAGCTTCGGAGGTGGTTTCGGAGGTATCTCCGGAGGCGGTTTTGGAGGTAGTTCTGGAGGCGGTTTCGGAGGTGGCTCCGGAGGTGGATTCGGAGGTGGCTCCGGAGGTGGATTCGGAGGTGGCTCAGGAGCAGGATTCGGAGGTGGTTCAGGAGGAGGTTTCGGTGGTGGTTTCGGAGGCGGTGCCGGAGGTACTGCTCTGATCCAGAAGCACATCTACGTGCACGTGCCACCTCCAGATGCGGATGATGTGCCCTCTGCCAGGCCCATTGGTCCTCTCCGTCAGCCTCAGAAGCACTACAAGATCATCTTCATCAAGACGCCTACTCCACCCACACCTACCGCCGCCAACATCCAACTGCCAGGTCAAGATGAACAGAAGACACTCATCTACGTCTTGGTGAAGAAGCCCGACGAAGCCGGAGAGCTGAACATCCAGCAACCAGCACCCACTCAGCCATCCAAACCAGAGGTCTACTTCATCAAGTACAAGACACAGAAACAGGTATGTAGCAAGCGCTTTTAGCAATTCTACCTTATGGAACAGAATTACATCATAAAGCAACTGAGACTAAGTCCCTAGTTTCAACCAATCTGGCTAGGCTTTCTCGAAGACTTTCCTTGCTGTGAATATTTAGTTGACACACGTGTTTTACAACCCTAACTACGTAGTACAAGGAAAAGTCTAAGGCTTGTCACCAAGTACACGGGAACAAATACCCAGTGATGTATTTCAGAAGTCAATGGTCTTTATGAGCAAGACAACATTATAAAAAGTCTTACCGTTACGGTTTATTAATGCAGAGTGCTCATATAGACAGATAAGCATCTTATCATATTTCCAATAAGGTGTTTAGTAATGTATTACAAAGTTATAATGTAATTTTCAACGCAATATTCCAAGGTATGAGCACCTGCATTTTTTGCATTCCTTGTTCATTTCACTTTAATTTATGAACATGAGAGTTTCTTATTTTCTAATTTAATGTACCTTTTAAATTTTGCTAAAAAAGGGATGCACTGATATAAGGCAGAAGAAACACGTCGTGCTTCGAGCTCAGTTTATAATCACAAATTGTACTTCATCTTGTGCATTAATTAATCACTCAGAACAGAGGTTCCTAACTGTTGCCAGCTGTCTGATACTGACCTTTAGAGCTGATATTTTTGCATAACTTTCTTTGTCTTGTTCGATAAAATATATTGAAATGCATAAATCGGTTTTTTAACAGTCCATTGTCTCTGAAATAACATACCACATTAGAACTAAGGGTCAACGTACTTAATTTTCCAATATTAGTCATGTCTCTCCAGCTAGGGAAATTGCTGGACTTATTTTTAATAACAAACAAGAATTACAGTTCAGTGTCGGCAATACACGACATTCTCTACTCTAAATATAAGTTTACATTAAGCAATACTGTGAAATAATGCCAAACGTGTAAAGTTTCCAGACATCTTTGATGAAAGCGATAACCTCGGTGTGAATATTTTGTAAAACCAGTCTTCCTGTTTCACTACCTTCATGTAATCCGTTATAAACAATTGCTCTCACAGAATACACTGAAAACGTAATTTCCCACAAAGCTACGCAATGCAAAACAAAACCTAACAAATCGACAATCGCAAGTCCTTGATTTTCATATGTTTTACTGCAAATCTCAGTTACTGTACATCATGTTAGTCAGAGATACATAGTTTTAATTCTATGTAGTTAATTATGATACACAAAAATGTACTACAGTTAACTGTCGATACAATGTAATGCACTTTTCTCTTCCACTACGTTCGTAGTTTTCCTTGAACTCTGCTTTATTCATAAAAGCTACTAATCTCTGCAAACCCAGGATATATTTCTAAGCTTAAGGCCAAGGAAATTATTGTAAATAATTGCGTATAATGAGCAGGATAACCCTATATCAGGGGCAATATTGCGTTGCATTAACAAAAATATAAGTCCAGATTCTACCATGACTTGAAGTCACCTAATACACATTTTGTGCTTTATTCCCTCATTTCTAATGCCAAGAAGAAAATTCTATCACGTAACGTACGCAACATCTCAAAATTGTAAGACTTTTATGCAAGTATTACACATTTGAGATACCACCATGACAAACGATTGAATCTTGTTCTAAAAGTAAACTTTAAGTGTCTTTCTTTGTTTTGAAAACTTACAAAATAACATAACAGCAAATAGAAATAGCGCAATTACATTCTATTTTCAATAACAGATTTAGAAATGTTCCTTATTGTAGCAGCATTGTTACTGAACTCAGTGGTCAAAAAACATGTGCACATGAATTCTACGAAAATATGCAGCAGAATCAGTTATCAGATAAAGTATATTTCTTTATGGCACTTTTTAAAATTATCGCATATATTCTTTTGGTCAAAATCGAAATCCTTTATAATACCTTTTGTCTTTCAGATCACATCCGGCGGTGGTGGTGCCGTTGGAGGAGGAGTCGGAGGCGGAGTTGGAGGTGGAATTGGTGGTGGAATTGGAGGTGGTATTGGAGGTGGAATTGGAGGTGGAATCGGAAGCGGCATCGGAGGCGGCATCGGAGGTGGTATTGCAGATGGTGGTATCGGAGGAGGTATCGGCGGAGGATCTGGAGGTGTGAGCGGTGGTGGCATCATCTCCGGAGGTGGCCACGGAGGTGGCGTCGGAGGCGGCTCCGGCGGAGTGTCCTCCAGCTACGGCCCCCCAGGTGCCAGCGGACCTTACTAAAGGACCACTTTCATTACTATAAGGTAGCGGCGTCCAACACCACCAGGACTCGATACATGCCGCAGCCACAAAACGCGCATCAAGAGTTGACCGTTGGCGGACTTCCTATCACATCCTCCACGAACTGCTATACTGTGCCGTGTGAATGGTTCGTGGAGATGCAAACTGCAGCATTCCTTAGACTGTGCCATTGCTGCCAACGTCCACTCTTCCTTAGTTGGCTTCACTCGTGTGAGACCACAACGATATTTTCAGGGTATACAAGCAAACTCAGAGCCTCGCATCCTTTGGTTTGTTTGTTCGTTGTTGTTTTGATTCCAGTGTTATTTAATGTCGAAATACGTTCACTGCTCAATTTGCTTGGGTATGTAATATTATATTGTATTTATGTATTGTGTATATACTATTTTGCAAGAAAACGGTGGCAATAAATGTATTTATAAAAATCAACACTATTTTGTCATTCATATTATTTATAACCCTAATTTCAAGGTTAACAAAACGTAACCAAATTAGTGGTAAGCGTTTTGAGAGGAGAACTTGTGAATTGCAAGTGGCTCTGGAACCTATATCGTCATTAATGATACATATTTACTGAGGAGTCGTACAAAATGAATGCTTATTGCTGTAAAATGTGAAACAGCGATTCAAATTGTATCAACTCTTAGTTCAAACATTTCACAGCTCTCATACTTCAAAACTTCATCTGACATACATCCCTTCGTTATCGTCGGAAACAGTCGAGGAATAAAATAAAATGTTAACTTTTACATTCTAACCTTTATTCAAAACGTTTCATTTGTTCTTACTAATGAAAAACAAAATGATAGCTTCCACCAAAATGTTAGTAATATCCTGTTGTTTGGAGAAGTTAGTGAGGTTATGATACGCTTTTCTAAGGCTATTTAGTTTCGTTTAGATATATTTTGCAATTACTTTGAATTTTTGCACAAAACTATCAACAACTTTACGACTACGTCATTTAACTGTTTTTAGTAAAGTTTCATGCTATTGTTTATCTTGCGTTTGTTTTCAGAAGTTGGGTGGCAACTCTGATTCCCATGCTGCGGTTGAAACAGTTGACTGCTGAAATATCAGCGATGCGTAGCTTTTCTTACTTATGCCGTAATTATAAATGAATAAAATTGCGTTTAACAAGTCATAGTGAAAGGAAATACTTATATTTACTCACAGAACTAAGTTGGGCAGAGTGCTACTTCCATTTGTGATGAAATACTCAGTTACTGTCTGTATTAAGGGAAATACCACTCAAAACTGGAAATTAAACTTTTAGTTACGCTCCCTGTACAAAAAGACTTGTACTCATATATCATACTTAAAACAAGACCAATGAATGTACTGCAATCTTAACATCTATCAAAACATTTCAGGAAGAAATATTTCTCCCTTTTCTGTAGAGTTTGCACTTACAGAATCTGCCTTCAAATTCAATTTATTCACAACTATTTACCTTCAAGACAACTAGCATTGGAGTCACCATATTCCCATCCAAGTGAATCGATATATTTAATACAAATAATTATTCTTATTCACATTTTAGTGACAAGCAAAACATTGCATATCAAATGAGGTTAACATTTATTTAAAATATCATCAAGTTTCAGTCATTATATTATCAGCTCAATATTCACATATTTTATTGTCTTACAATATAAATTGGTATTATTTCTAGTTTGTAGCCTTTTGTAATTTATTATGCAACAGAAATATTTAACAAAATATTAGTTATTACGTTATGATGTAACAAAAATCAGGACATACAGTAAACGTTTCCCTGGGATTCAGTCATAAAGCTTTGTAAAATGAGGTTATGGAAATACCAATATCTGATATGAATTTTTCTACCCTTACTGTGATCTACTCCCATAAACTATTCTTATACAAGTTAAGCTTTTTACCTGCATCCTGACAATCGTGTTAAACATTAACAAAATAGTATGATTATACATTCCAAAGAGGACACCCAGTCACCAGTCAGGTGCTTAACCTCAATTCCATCCTGAAGAACAGTTGAATTGCAGCAGAATTTTGGAAACGATTATCGAACAATTGAAACCAGCAATTACGACTGATTATGGTTAAATTTAAAATCAGTTGTGTATTTAAACAAATTCTCAGTTTTGTCTTTTTATCTTTTGTCCGTTATTCGTTACAAATAAAGAGAACTCCACAGAAAATACAAGATAAATATTTTATTTGTGTGAAAATATATTAAATACACGGAATTTTAATAAAAACCATTGGAGCCACTTTGAGAACATAAAATGCATGGAGTAGTGGGTAAATTTGGAGTAAAGTTCAGAAGACATTGCAGTCAGTAAAATATCAATTGTAGTGTTTATTAGGTTTCTCGCAATTGTATTTAAATTCCATTTCCTCTCGCTGGTAGTCTGCATGACTTCCATTCGTATTTTTCCTCCTAATACAGGTTATGTTTGCCATTATGAACGATTCATAATAAAGAGTAATTATCGAGCGAAGTAGTTTCTCGTGTATCTCGCTGAGTTAAATTAGTTCTAGAAGGTCGTTCTACGCTGCGGACTGAGGTTCATTAAACTGCTGTAAGGTTTTCTTTCCCCATTACCTGATTTAAAATATGAGCAAACGTACATTCGAGTTTTATTGTTAATATATTTATTTAGAAAGTCATATTGGATTCGTAGCTCGACAGACTTTCTTCATAATGTATTCTATTTCTTTTTTGGATAGACGGCACAAGTTAATTAACTGGAAGATTTGGCCTTTTCTACAGTTTTCTTCCATATATCAGTTTAGTTCAATTTATTATTTACACTTTTAAAGTCTCTGTTTACATCATGTTTATATACTGTGACTTTGTGGGTTCGTGAAATGAAAAGTCCAATTGCACCACTCAAAAATGTTCTTTATTTCCACCGACTTACAGTGAACACTTGCCAATAACACAGAATCACGTAATGCACGCAATTACGATTCACCAGTTTGTCCGTTACAGTTCCACTTGCACTCACAATTACGTAAACTCCGACGCACGTACGCAGTACGTCCCCTCGCTGGGCGCTCCTCACAGCTGCTCACCAAGAGCAAACTCAATTCATTCACTGCAGTCCTTTTTATAGGAATATCGCCGTTTTCTCGAAGCCTCTAGTTTCAGTGTATCACCGCGAAGGTTCCAGAGGGCAGGGGTGGGGGGAAGGGGCTCCAGCGACAAGTGACACTTCCCTAATCAACCCCTCAGTTAGTGACTGAGATAGATCAGTGGGTGTGGCCCATATGCCTCTGGTCCTTTCTCAGCTGTCGTTGGTCTGGCGTTCCGATAATTGGGTGACAATACATACCTGTATGGCGAACGACTGCAGGGAGACTGCTCGGTTTAGAGAGATCAGGGAAGGCGGGATACAGTACGGTGTTTACAGTCTAACCATCAAAATATCAGTATAGCGTACGTAGCATGATGTATCATTCTTTCCCTTGTGGAATCCATATTACAGTATTCTCCGGAATATGTCCTTTCCTCCAAAAGGGATCTTTTCTTTAACAGCATTACGTACTCTAGGAATTTCTCTTCTCCGTTTGTAAAACTCCAGAAAAGTTCTGTACACAACACTCATCGAGTTCAAACCTTTCTGGATCTGGGCGAAGTTCAAAGCTTTTCTCCCGTACATCCTTGAATTTTGAATCTCTTTCACTATATTATGTACAGTTCGTTCACTGCCGTTGCTCTAGGATTATTTTACGTAATAATTAGACCTTTAGGTTTCTTTTTTATAACTGTAATCCGACGTTTTCATTGCAAGAACAGCGTGCAATCATTCCTTTTCTCCACTTTTGTGGTGTGACACCTATTGAAATTCATCACCTGCTGAGTAAGGAATGTGGTGATGTTACCATGGCTGTGTCTAATGTGTGTTCCTGGGTGCGGCAGTTCAATGAAGGCAGAACATCGTGTGACAATAAACCAAGACAGTTTAGTTAGGCATGTGATGATGGTATCATGGATGTGTCCTAATGTGTGTTCCTGGGTGTGACAGATCAGTGAAGGCAGAACATCGTGCGACAACAAACCAATACAGTTGCAGATATCGCCTTTGTGGGATCTGAGCACACAATCCTCCATGAAGATCTGAAAATGCGAAAAGTGTCTTCCAGGTGGGTGCCACGAAAGCTAACGGATCATCAAAAGGCTTTTCGCGCGCTGGGTGCCGCGTTTGCTCACATTACATCAAACACGTGTTCGCATGAACATTTCCAACGCTCTGTTGGTGCAGTTTAGGCGCAATAAATCCGAGTTTTGGCAACAATTAATTAATTACTGTAAACGAAACATGGATACACCATTATACGCCCGAAATAAAAATTCAGTCCCAAGAAAGGACTATAAAGGGAGAACAGGCTCAAAAAGAAAACAAAAACCATTTTTTTTCGGCTGGGAAAGTGATGGCGCCTGCTTTTTTGGGATAGTCATGGAGTTATTTAATCTATTAACTTCAAAAAGGAAAAACCATCACAAGAGCATTCTACGCATCAATACTTGACAAGCTGAAGGCAGAAATTACGCAAAAACGGCCACATTAGCAGAAAAAGAAAATCCTGTTCGCCAAGAGAAACCACCGTCTCACTGCTCAGCGGTTGTAATGACGAAAATCAACGAATTACAGATTCAACCGCTTGACTGATCAGATCTAGAAACAAGCTACTTCTTTTTGTTACCTCATCTCAAAATTGCGCTCGGAGGACAGAGAGTTTCATCAAATAAAGCGGCAATCACATAAGTAAACGATTATTTTACAGAGAAAAACGCTGAGTACTATTTGGACGATTTACAGAGATGTCAGCATCGCTGAAAGAAGTGTGTACAGTTACAGAGAGACTACGTTGAAAACCGCCGAGTACTTCTCGGACGGGTTACAGAGGTGGGAGCATCGCTGGGAGAAGTGTGTACAGTTACAAGGAGACTATGTACAAAACCGCCGAGTACTATATGGACGGGTTACAGAGGTAGGAGCATCGCTGGGAGAAGTGTGTACAGTTACAAGGAGACTACGTTGAAAACCGCCCAGTACTATATGGACGGGTAACAGAGGTGGGAGCATCGCTGAAAGAAGTGTGTACAGTTACAGAGAGACTACGTTGAAAACCGCCGAGTACTTCTTGGACGGATTACAGAGGTGGGAGCATCGCTGGGAGAAGTGTGTACAGTTACAAGGGGACTACGTAGAAAACTACCGAGTACTATTTGGACGTGTTACAGAGATGGAAACATTGCTGGGAGAAGTGTGTACAGTTACAAGGAGAGTACGCTGAAAAACGTCGAGTAGTATTTAGACGGGTTACAGAGGTGGGAATATCGCTGGGAGAAGTGTGTAGAGTTACAGGGAAACTATGTTGAAAAACGTCGAGTAGTATTTGGACAGGTTACAGATATGGGAGCATCGCTGGGAGTAGTGTGTAGAGTTACAAGGAGACTATGTTGAAAAAGGTCGAGTAGTATTTAGACGGGTTACAGAGGTGGGAGCATCGCTGGGAGTAGTGTGTAGAGTTACAAGGATACTACGTTGAAAAACGTCGAGTAGTATTTGGACGGGTTACAGAAGTGGAAGCATCGCTGGGAGTAGTGTGTGCAGTGACAACGAGACTATGTTGAAAACCGCCGAGTACTATTTGGACGGGTTACAGAGGTAGGAATATCGCTGACAGGAGTGTGCAGAGTTACAAGGAGACTATGTTGAAAAACATCGAGTAGTATTTAGACGGGTTACAGAGGTGGGAACATCGCTGAGAGGAGTGTGCAGAGTTACAAGGAGACTATGTTGAAAAACGTCGAGTAGTATTTAAATGGGTTACAGAGGTGGGAGCATCGCTGGGAGTAGTGTGTAGAGTTACAAGGAGACTACGCTGAAAAACGTCGAGTAGTATTTGGACGGGTTACAGAAGTGGAAGCATCGCTGGGAGTAGTGTGTGCAGTGACAACGAGACTATGTTGAAAACCGCCGAGTACTATTTGGACGGGTTACAGAGGTGGGAACATCGCTGAGAGGAGTGTGCAGAGTTACAATGAGACTATGTTGAAAAACGTCGAGGGATATTTGTTCGGGTTACAGAGATGGGAGCATCGCTGGGGGAAGTGTGTACAGTTACAAGGAGACTATGTTGACAAACGACGAGTACCATTTGGACAAGTTAGAGAGATGGAGACATCGCTGGGAGAAGTGTGTATAGAAACAAGGAGACTATGTTGAAAGATTCCGTGTACTATTTAGTCGGTTACAGAGATGGGAGCATCGCCGGGATAAGTGAGTACCGTTACAAGTGGACTATGTAGAAAGACGCCGAGTTCTATTTGGACGGGTTAAAGAGGTGGAAACATCGCTCAGAGGAGTGTGTAAAGTTACAAGGAGAAAATGATGAAAGAGACCGAGTACCACTTGGATTGGTTACATAGATGGGAACATCGCCTGGAGAAGTGTGTACAGTTACAAGGAGACTATGTTGTAAAAGGTTGAGTACTATTCGGACGGGTACAGAGGTGGGAGTATCGCTGGGAGTAGTGTGTGCAGTTACAAGGAGACTATGATGAAAGACTCCGATAACTATTTGGATGGGTTACAGGGATGGGTACATCGCTGGGAGAAGTGTGTAGAGTTACAAGGAAACTATGTTGAAAGACAACGAGTACTATTTGGATGGGTTACAGTGATGGGCGCATCGCTGAGAGAAGTGTGTGCAGTTACAATGAGTCTATGTTCAAAGACACCGAGTACTATTTGGATGGGTTACAGAGATAGGAGCATCGCTGATATAAGTGTGTATGGTTAGAAGGAGACTATGTTGATAAACACCGAGTACTATTTGGACGGGTTACAGAGGTGGGAGCATCGCTGCGAGAATTGGGGACACTTACAAGGAGACAATGTTGAAAACCGCCGAGTACTATTTGGACGGTTTATAGAGATGGGAACTTCGCTGGGAAAAGTGTGTAGAGTTACAAGGAGACTATGTTGAAAACCGCCGAGTACTATTAGGACGAGTTACAGAGATGGGAACATCGCTGTGAGAAGCGTGTACATTTACAAGGAGACAATGTTGAAATCCGCCGAGTACTATTTGGACGGGTTATAGAGATGGGAACATCAGTGGGAGAAGTGTGTACAGTTACAAGGAAACAATGTTGAAAACCGCCGAGTAGTATTTGGAGGTGTTACAGAGATGGGAACATCACTGGGAGAAGTGTGTACAGTTACAAGGAGACAATGTTGAAAACCGCCGAGTACTATTTGAACGTGTTACAGAGATGGGAACATCGCTGGGAGAAGTGTGTACAGTTACAAGGAGACTATGTTGAAATCCGTCGAGTACTATTTGGACGGGTTGCAGAGATGGGAGCATCGCTGTGTGAAGTGCGTACAGTTACAAGGAGGCTATGTTGAAAACCGCCGAGTACTATTTGGACGAGTTACAGAGATGGGAGCATCACTGGGAGGAGTTTGTACGGTTACAAGGAGGCTATGTTGAAAACCGCCGAGTACTATTTGGTCGGGTTACAGAGATGGGAACATCGCTGGAAGAAATGTGTACAGTTACAAGGAGACAGTGTTGAAACCCGCCGAGTACTATTTGGACGAGTTACAGAGATGGGAACATCGCTGGGAGAAGTGTGTACAGTTACACGGAGACAATGTTGAAACCCGCCGAGTACTATTTGGACGAGTTACAGTGATGGGAACATCGCTGGGAGAAGTGTGTACAGTTACAAGGAGACAATGTTGAAACCCGCCGAGTACTATTTGGACGAGTTACAGAGATGGGAGCATCGCTGGGGAAGTGTGTACAGTTACAAGGATACAATGTTGAAACCCGCTGAGTACTATTTGAACGAGTTACAGAGATGGGAACATCGCTGGGAGAAGTGTGTACAGTTACAAGGAGACATTTTGAAAACCGCCGAGTACCATTTGGACGTGATACGGAGATGGGAACATCGCTGGGAGGAGTGTGTACAGTTACAAGGAGACATTTTGAAAACCGCCGAGTACTATTTGGACGTGATACAGAGATGGGAACATCGCCGGGAGAATTGTGTACAGTTACAAGGAGACAATTTTGAAAACCGCCGAGTACTATTTGGACGTGATACAGAGATGGGAACATCGTCGGGAGAAGTGTGTACAGTTACAAGGAGACAATTTTGAAAACCGCCGAGTACTATTTGGACGTGATACAGAGATGGGAACATCGCCGGGAGAAGTGTGTACAGTTACAAGGAGACAATTTTGAAAACCGCCGAGTACTATTTGGACGTGATACAGAGATGGGAACATCGCTGGGAGAAGTGTGTACAGTTACAAGGAGACAATTTTGAAAACCGCCGAGTACTATTTGGACGTGATACAGAGATGGGAACATCGCTGGGAGGAGTGTGTACAGTTACAAGGAGACATTTTGAAAACCGCCGAGTACTATTTGGACGTGATACAGAGATGGGAACATCGCCGGGAGAAGTGTGTACAGTTACAAGGAGACAATTTTGAAAACCGGCGAGTACTATTTGGACGTGATACAGAGATGGGAACATCACTGGGAGGAGTGTGTACAGTTACAAGGAGACATTTTGAAAACCGCCGAGTACTATTTGGACGTGATACAGAGATGGGAACATCGCCGGGAGAAGTGTGTACAGTTACAAGGAGACAATTTTGAAAACCGCCGAGTACTATTTGGACGTGATACAGAGATGGGAACATCGCTGGGAGAAGTGTGTAGAGTTACAGGGAGATTATGTTGAAAACCGCCGAGTACCTTTTGGACGTGTTACAGAGATGGGAACATCGCTGGGAGAAGTGTGTACAGTTACAGGGAGATTATGTTGGAAACCGCCGAGTACCTTTTGGACGTGTTACAGAGATGGGAACATCGCTGGGAGAAGTGTGTACAGTTACAAGCAGACTATGTTGAAAACCGCCGAGTACCTTTTGGACGTGTTACAGAGATGGGAACATCGCTGTCGCTGTTAGGAGTGTATAGAGTTGCAAGGAGACTATGTTGAAAAATAAAAAATTTCTGAATAAATGTGTTGTATCTTTATTAGGTCGTACACTTTTCAGACCATCCTCTGTGTAATCGTTACTTTTAAATTAAAAACTAGCAAATGATATACGCTTAACGAACTAGTTTTGGACCCAGCAATGTCATTGGTAGCTGTATAGTGTGGCAAATAGGGCAGGAAATGGGGGTAAATAGGTAGATATTCTACGCACACGTCATTATATGTGTGAAAAATTAAATGCAGTTTTAAAAGGAAATGAATGAATTAATGAATGAATGAATGAGTGAGTGAATGAACACCCAGAAGATTTACGAATAAATGAAACAAATACAGGACCATGGTTTAAAAGAATGTTTTTGTTAGGAAATATCTGCAAGGGTTTTTAAAATTAGATTACGAACACCCTTAGTTGACTTCTAACTGTGATGGCTGCAGTATTAATAAGAAATTGTGTTTTATGTAGTACACTTTTTGTGTATCTCTCAGTTGTACGAATGTGATACGGAATGAACAAGTGTTCCAACAACTTCTCAGAGGATTCACCATACACATTTCAGTTGTCATGAAATGTATGAAATGTCTTGTTTTAATCAAAATCTTTAGTGCTATATTTAGAAATACTGGAAGAAGCTGAACTTTGGCATTTAACTGGTGTTTCATCTTTTTAATTATTCATAGACACAGGCGAACTTGCACGACATTTTTATGCTTTTTTTAGAAGTCTTAAAATGAGTATTTAAATATGCTCAGATAGAAAGCAATGTGCTTGAAGAAAACCATGAACGCCCTGGACTCTTCGGGTATTGCCACTGTGCAGGATCAATTATGAGGGACCGCATTATTTATTAGGGATTTAAAAGTTGCAAAACTGTTTGCATGTTGATATGATTCACAATTTTATGTGAATATTACCTCTGGTACAGTCGCGCTGCTCGAGCCGTTACCATAGATTTATCTTTGGTAATGGATACGTCTCAGTTAACGCACTGCTTACTCCACGTGGAGTGAACATATATCTGTCATTTGTGATTCCTGCGAATTCCATTGTCTGAATGATGCGTTTATTGGTACTTAGCACACGACCAGGAGGCGCGTCAGTACCTCTCTCACTCTTTCAAAATAATCAATGCGTTATCTGAGAGGTTTCTATTAACAGAGATAAATTCATGGTAACGGTTCGAGCAGCACGACTATAACAGCTGACGACACATGTTTGATGACAAAGATAAAAAGGTACTTGCTTCACACCATCCTCAACAGATAGACTGCAGAAATGGCCTAGACCCTGTCAAGTGTCATTACAAAACTTGCCACAAGATGTAGTCACGGTCACTTAGCAATATTATATAACAAGTATATTTTTGCTGGGATTCCCACCTGTTTATTGCACACTCTACCTTCTGTTTTCTTGGAAAATCTCAATTTGTGCGCTTATTACATTCGGTGCGCGTAAAATTTATAATTCGCATGTTGTTGGAACTTTCACCCATAGACCCGTCGCTCCCGTGTTACATCACGCAAGCTTAGTTCTAACAAGAATACCTGGGAAAGATTAATTTGATGTTTCCTTAAATCTGGCAAAAAGTCTCCAGATGTGTCTTTGAAAAACTGTAACAGTCAGCACTTTCAGTAATTCAAATATAACTGAAAAACGAATAAACACTAAACTTTGTATTAATTTCAGTATCTTCAATACGGCATGTTATCTCAAACCATTCTTTATAAAATTGACAAGTTGTCTGCATTCCAAAGCATTGATTAATTTTGCATAGTGGTAAACCATAAAAACTAGACAACAATTTGCTGCAAAAAAAAAAAAAAAAAAAAAAAACAGATTTCTTTAAAGCGCACGATTTATAATTCTTAAATCACGTTAATTCCACGATGTCTGTAATTGGTTTGAATGTGTCAGTAACCTTGTTATTTTGTCAACTACTGTCACCATTCACTTGTTTTTCGCCTTGTTATGCAAAGAATATGTAATGAGAGAAAAATAAAACTTTTAAGGACATTTTGTGCAAATATAGTGGGTAGAGAAAGTTATCTGAATGTAATCGATTTTAGTTGTGGAAATAAGGGAATAAGTATATTTGATATGCATAATTTATAAGAGCTATTTAAGCCCCCCAAGTGAATCAAAAGTTATTTCAAACTTTAAAGTGTTATAAACAATATAAAATAATAAGGAAAACAAAATGTAATTACAAAACCGACCTTAAAATGGAAATTCGTCGACTTAAGAAGCACAGATCTATACAGCTTGATCATCAAGTTAAGTAGTTACGTTTTTTTGACCCAATTAATTTTCTATACTCACGTCATCTCCTGACCTGACATTTAATTTACTGAAAATAGTAACCACTATCACATCACTAGATGTCACTATGTTTATGTCAGTATTGCCAAAATCTGAAAATGAAATAAACTAGAAACAGAATCGACTGCACGCATTTCAAAGTTAATTACGCGATGTTCATTTTTTAAATAAATATTTTTCCCAAACCATTTAATTGTTTTAATAATTTAACTTTTGGTCATTTAACCAGGAAACAAATCCAGAAGTTATTAAAATAATAAAATGCTCCGATATATGTAATGGTTTGGGGAAAAAAATATTTATTTTAAAAAATAAACATCGCGTAATGAATTTTTGAAATACCGGCAGTCGATTCCGTTTTTAAGTTTATTTCGTTTTCATATTTTGGTAGTACTGACAAAAACTTAGTGACATCTAGTGATCGTAACGTTGACAACAAGCTTGTTTGAGCTCATGATGTGAATGAGTATTCACGAATTCGCGATCGTTATCAATTAATGGAAAAAATTCATAATTTCTTTTAAGATAAGTGAAGTTTCATGTTACAAATTATTATATTTGTATAAAGATTAGTAAGTTTAACAAAATCAACTGTAAAGTCCTCATGCAAATTTATTTTATTTATTTTAATATATAATAATATATAACTTCACTGTTATTAGCTTCAGGTTTTTACCTATTATTTCACAAATGTTTACGTGGATTAAGAGAATAGGGGAGAGTGCTATACCTAGGGACATTTGTACCAAGGGACATTTTAAACTATAGAAGCATCTGCGCAGTTAGAGAGCACAGACTTACATATTATGTTGGCTGCTCTGCAAGCTTCCCTGCAAATCTGTCTGTAATGTTAATGACTGTTTCTTGAGCAGTGAACTGACCAATATTTGTTTCTTGATGGTAGTTATAAACTTTCATGCTGCTGAAAAACTTCAGTATTTTACAGGTAATATTGCAAGAAATATTAGTGAATGTATTTACTGAATGTTAAAAATATGTTTTAACATGGGTCAGGTCATTTGGCTCAATATATGTACTTGATCTGCAAATATGAGCATAAAACGTACCAGGGGACACATGTATATGATGTACCAAGGGACATCCATTAGTACATTAATGTGTTCCTTGGCACTTGAATTCTACTTTTTTGTTTACTGAACTGCTTTCTTAGGTGAAGAAAATGCCATAAAGCAAAATGGTACCAAGAGACCACCACCTGATAAAGTTGTAAAGAAGGCAGTCATGGAGCATGTTATTGAAATGAAGTTGTCTCTTCGAGAATCCGCTGACAAGCACAACATTTCAAAATCTGCCATAGCACATTCGGTTTGTAAAGCAAGGACTGTTTCTTCCAATACAAAGTTTACTTGTCCGAATGTTGATGTAAAAAGGATATTTTCCAAGGAAGAACAAAATGATGTGGTTCATTATTTGAAAAAGGCTGCTTATCTGCAATATGGTTTGACAACCTATCAGACTAGGAAACTTGCTTACGAATATGCTAAGAGTAATGAGAAGGTTATGCTACAATGGGAGGAAAATAAACTAAATGGGAGGAACATGTAAAACAAAAATACTGATCATGAATGAGGAAGCAGAAGTCTATTCTGTTGCTGCGGATGTTATTTGAAAATTGCCAGCACCAGTGCCAGTTGGAGGCACTTCTTGAAGCAAAAATCTATTGCATTTTCCAGTAGAATTTACTAAATTTAATTTAGGATACTGAAATACTGTTGGCAATTCATAGATGAATGTGTTTTACTTTTCTATAAGTAAAGTAATCAGATGTTTCAAGAGTATCTTTTAGGAGAATGTTGTGTCCCTTGGTACAGCTTGCAGAAAATTACAAATGTTGTTTTAAACAATCAATATGCAACAAAATGTATGCAAATAATATTCTACCTTTTAGCTAATAGATGAACGTTAATAAATTGACAGGCATTGCTGCAAATTTAAATATTAAAAAAATGAAAAATTTATTTTAAAAATTGTCCCTAGGTACAGCACTCTTCCCTAATTGTTTCAGGAATAAGTTGTTCAAGAGTGAGTGAAGAAGGCCATGTAAGTGTGCACATCACATTAGCTATGTAAAGAGAAAACAATTTCAAAAGATTTCGCTAAGGTCGTTATTCCATTGTAGCTAACAGGAAAATATGCAGAAAGACTGAGTAGAGAAAGTTTCGAATTCTTTTTCCCTGGCTTTACTCTGGATGTAGATTTCCCACACCACCAGAGCTATGATGCAGAAATGACCAGTTGCTGCTTGCTTTCGCAAGGAGACTGTTTCTCACTGCACGTAATCTTTGGGAATGAGCGAGCGAGCAGTCCAAGGTTCGTTTCCGTGTTCAGCAACAAGGACGTATGAAAGTGGGAGTAAGGGCGTTCGTTGCTCCCTGCCAACCATCTCACGCCACCTATGACAAACGACTTTCACATCATCTTTGACCTTTGGTCCAACCAAAACTGCTGAAAGTGACGAGATTGTGTAACCCAGAAGCACGTAATCTTATGCACAAGTGGTTATGATGGTGAACTAACCTGTGTCAAGTGTATCTAGAAACTAAACTCTCCAGCATCGGTAACGTAGGATGTGATCAAAATCATTTCGATCTGTTTCTCCGGGCGTAGATGTCGCAGGCTGTTTTCTTCCTTTGTTTCATACAGAATGGAGAAAACTTCTTAACTTTTGTTTTCTATGGCAGTGTAGTTCTGAGCTTTCCCTTAAAGTGGCGCTTTCTGCAGCTGCAAAGTTGCCAACATAAGTATCTCTAACACTGCTGTTTTTGCGGTCTAAAGTGTAATCCGCGAGCTTCAAAATCCTAAGGCTACATTTAGCAAATAGAGCCTTAAAGGAGTTGCAACGTGTTTCACTTAAATGACGAATAACTACAGTTTCAGAACACTGCAATGCCTCTTATTTCCGTTTACCCTGTTGAGAGGAAGAAGCAACAGCGCAAGAAAACCTAGCCAGGATTTGAGGTTGTGTTGATCATTAGCTCCGCGCATGCGCCGTCACAGCAACGTGGCGTGGGTGATTGACACGGCTGCTTTAACTGTCCATAATTGCCTGTTCTCATAGTCTGTGTCTATTTTAATGGTAACGTTATATGGCAATTTCACCATTTTTAATATCGGTGACTATTTACTAAACAGTGCTATAATAGTTTTGGTCCGTCAGAGCGCGTATGTCTTTATCTTTCGGTGAAGTAACGTGTTTTAAGCGGTAAAGACTAACTGGTTATTTCTATTTATCATTACTAATTGTGCCTTTATTTTACCTGTTATACGGTTCCTTGCCTGTCTATAGGTAATGTTTTAGTGACTATTCCACCGAGTTATTAACACGATAATTCAAATAAATATCTCGAATTTTCTGCGAATAACCAGCGAAGACTTCTTCATTCCGCATAAATGTATTGTTATTTGAAAATCACAAGAGTTAAAGAAAAATAAATACCTTAAGAGATTAGTGTCTATACGAGGGTGGTCTGAAAACTTTCCGACCCCAACATGAAGATGACAGCACTCGTAAATAAAAGCTAGTACATTTCGTTAATTAATCTGTTGACAGTTACCAAAGTTTCAGCCATTTTGGACGCTCAATTGATATGTAACAGTCGTTTGAGTGAGTTGATGTGAATGTTTTTATGAAAATAGACAAAATCGAGTATCGAGCTGTCATTAAATATTTATTTTTGAAAGGCCATACGCCAACGCAAATCAAAGATGAGTTGGAATCTGTGTATGGGGACTCTGTACCATGATTTACCACAGTGAATTTAAACGTGGCCGTAAGAGCTTGGGAGACGATGAATGTTTGGGACATCCAAAATTGCAACTACCGACGAAAACATCGCCAAAGTTCACCAAATGGTGGTAGACGACCGCCGAATTAAAGTGAGAGAGCTCGCAGAGGCTATGAACATGACAAAAGAACTTGTTTGTCACATATTAAATCAACATTTAGACATGAGAAAGCTGTCCGAGCGTTGGGTGCCGCGTTTGCTCACGTTAGACCAAAAACGTGTTCGGATAAACATTTCCAACGCTTTGTTGGCGCAGTTTAGGCGCAATAAATCCGAGTTTTGGCGCCGGTTAATTACTATAGATGAAACTTGGATACACCATTATACGCCCGAAACAAAAATACAGTCCAAACAGTGGACTGCAAAGGAGTAACCGGCTCAAAAAAAAAAAAAAAAAAAAAAAAAACTGTCTTTTTGGCTGCAAAAGCGATGGTGACTGTTTCTTTTTTTTGGGGGGGGGATAGTCATGGAGTTATTTTAATCGATTATCTTCAAAAGGGAAAACCATTACAGGAGCATACTACGCATCGATGTACACGATGTTCTGCCTTCATTAAACTGTCGCACCCAAAAACGCACATTAGACATCCATGGTACCATCACCTCACTCAACTGACGATGAATTTCAATAGGTGTCTCACCACGAAAATAGAGAAAACGCTGTTCTGGCAATGAAAACGTCGCCAGTTAACTGTCGTTGCTGTCACTAGAGTCGTATGCATTGTACAGTGCTGCCATCTCTGACACTCATTCACAAAGAATCGACGTATATTTAAAAGAAAAACAACAGAAGTTCCTGTCTGGTCCCAGTCCTGAAAAGAAGTAGGTAATGTTAAAAGTTGAACGCACCTGGTAAATGTTATGGAAATTATTCGTTCCAACATACTAGCCGCATGTAAGCTAAGGTTTGGGTAGCTCAGTGTTTAGAGCAACTGGATGGGGTCGGGAGATCCGTGCTTCAAATCTCATCTATAGTATTGAATTTTTGAATCTGACTCTATGAGAAATAAAATTTGGATGTTGATGTTTATGTTGATATCCAGCGAACTTACCTTCATTTGTTTGAATTTTGTAAATAGCAATTTAATTCAGGAAAATTGGATTGTGTCAAATCATTTTTCGTAGCATTTGCCGTTTAAGA
The DNA here is from genome assembly GCA_030765055.1 of Mantis religiosa. Taxonomy (NCBI): domain Eukaryota; kingdom Metazoa; phylum Arthropoda; class Insecta; order Mantodea; family Mantidae; genus Mantis; species Mantis religiosa. Next base: position 274,328,823 of record CM060947.1, read on the forward strand.
AGTATTCCGTGTTGCAAGATTAGACCTTTCCTAAGAGCATGATAGTCCAAGTCCAAGTCGTGTGCTGACAGGCTGTTAACAGCCAGAAGGTTTTTGCTGCGTACCCACCCAGGTTTTGGGTCTGACCGCAGGTTGTTATTGTGGTATTTGTAGGATGATGTGGTATTTTTTGTTGAAGAAAATTTTTGTTGAGATAGCTTTTTGCTCCTCTTTAATTTTGTACAGGATGCCAAACCGCTTTTTTGTTTACACCCTGGTGTTTTATTAATCTAAAATGGGGTAAATTTAGTAGCCAAACAGCTCTTTTGGAGATTTGTAATTTAGCTTATGCTGCTGTAAGGATTAACTCCTTTGTTACCTCGGATGCCCGCAAGCCATACGGGGTACACGGTAAAGCCTGAATCGGCGTCTCGCAGCGTCGTAGTCTCCTAGAGACCGAACCAGGGCGCTTCTATGAGCAGGAATTTTATCGTAAAATTTTGTTGCCCGGCGTCTGATTTCGTCCTCCACGTATGGGAGAAGGGAAGCTTCGTGAAGTAACCTCACGGGAAAAGAACGGCCCACTGAATAGATGGATCGGAGTCCTCTGTTCTGTGCACGCTGAGAGCATGATAGTTTGCATTTCTCGCCCTTTCCCAGTCCGAATGCCATTTCCGCATGTTGTAACCTTCTTGTTAATTTGAAACCATTCCTAGGTAAAAATATCTATATCGTGAGTAACGTAGCTAGGATGGGAGTTGTCACTGCAGGAGAAAGTTGTGTGTGTTCTGCAACAGCTTTTAGGGGAAGGTGCTGCAGTATCGACTCTGTAACTGAAGTGGTTAATTGGAATATTACTTACCTCAAGACATGTTCTATAGATAGTATAATGTAATGATTTTTATTTTTTATTGATAGTACTTTATTACATCGATAGTAAAAAAGCTAGAATTATAAGGCTTGTAGTATCGGCCACTGCCTTTTCTGTTACAATATATGTATATTGTCAGTGACACATTGCACTGCCACATATAGAACAACAGTAGAACACAAAAGCATGGGAACTTTTTTTTTTTTGGTAATTTACGTCCTCCAACGTTAAGTCATATCGGACGATGAATAGAATGGGTGAAATGATGCTCAAATGTGCCCGGGGTCCATAGAGCTTAGAGTTACCCAACATTCGTCTTTCAGGATAAGGGAAAACCCCGGAAAAACCTTATCCAGGTAACTCACCCTGACCGAGATTCGAACTCGGGACCTCTTGAGCGTGAGGCCTCCGTGCGCTAAGAGCTACACTACTCGAAGCGAGGAAGAAGATATCCTACTATAGCGCACGTGGATACACAAACTTGCTACTGCTTACTGGAAACTTCTGCGACATGGAGACGAAGTGGCCGGTACTTTACCACTCTCCCCTACTCGAATAGACTCCTGAATGCTATTTGGGTAACTTGTAACTAAGCATTTATTGTTTAATTACAGAAGTATGAGTTGATTGACGGAACATGAAAAACACTCTGTAACTTCTCCGTTACGTCATTTGGTTGTCTCAGGCGGAAGATCCGGGTTCCACTACCGGTAATGACGTGGGGATTTTCTCTTGCTGGGAGACCTGGATCGGGATACACTTAGTCTCATTAGGTCCCAACCGAGGAGCCATTTGACTGAGAAGTAGCGGCTCCTAGTTGCGAAGAACACATACCGGAACCGTAGTAATGATTACGTCCCACGCTCCAGTACTGCACTTCACTCGTGACGCCTGTTGTGGGTAGAGGTGGGGGACGCAGCGGCCGGGCGGTTGGCCTTGGTCCGCGGGGTTACTTAGTTACGTGCCTATTGTAAGTAAACTAAGTATTATATTCATCTCAATAATTGATTAAGGGGATTTCAATGGAAACGCATCGTCAATTCAGATTCCGTCAATCACTAAAAGGGATTTTAAAGAAAATACCATGTCTATGTGTTTGTACACGTGCGTGCGTGTATATGTATTGTCGCGAGGCATTGTTGTGATGGGCGTGGCCGGCGCACGCAAAGAGACATATAAAAGATAAAAGCGGAGATAAAAGCTTGCCGAAACAGAGAAAGAAAGAGACAGATAGCTATCTGGAAGGTTCGTCTTGATTGATAGAGAACATTCCACTAATTTCTGGAGATATAAAAGAAGCCATGGCTAGTTTACCGGGACAGCCATAATCGGACTCGATAATCATGTGCGTGCAGCTGTGATTTGAGTGGTCGAATGGCAGACGACCTTGAAGGTTGTATATGTGTATGTTGTGTAATTCTGCTGCCAAGGGCTGTACAAACTTTCTAGCAGTGAATTTCTGCAAACTTCACTTTTGATTTTACGAATCCACTAAGTCACAGTATGATCGGTACAAAACCGAAAAAATTGCTTAACTACCAACTCATTCTACAAAATTTGTACTTCCTAAAAATTGTTTTAGCGACTTAAAGATGTATATGATTGAGATATATTCACAAAAAATAAAATACACACGTATCTTGAATTTTCTGGGACTAGCTCCTGAAGTCCTCTTTATTCTGAGGTAAGAGATGCACAAATATTTTTACACAAAAAGCATACACCATGTGTCATAAACACTTTATTTTTTATTGTAGTTAACCATTTCCAACAATTTTCTTGTTATAGTTCTGAATTTTCAAATAGTTTCCCTTTTCTCAACTGGGAAGTTATTCGTTTTCTTTTCCTTTGCTTCTTCTCGCGGCCATGCAAAGACCATGTGATTGTAAATGCTTGCGTAAAAACAAACAAATAAGTTGTATTACGTCACCATTCCCTGTACAGCAGTTGTACTGTTAGAATGAAGTCAAAATGTAAACACCGTCATAAGATCACAAAGCAGAACATTAATATTCTATGCATTACAGATTTGTAAAGGAGACAAGCATAAAGGTGTAATTATTACGTTAAATAATGTTACTGCAACAGCAGTAAACGAACTGTACATAATATAGTGACTGATGTTCAACATTCAAGGTGTACGGAAGAAAAACGTTCAACATGCCCACACTCAAAGAGATTTGAAGTCGGTGTGTTTGAAAAATGTGATGTACGCAGAACTTTTCTCTAGTCTTACTAACAGGGAAGAGAAGTTCTTACAGTATGTAAACCTATGAATGGTGTTAAAGAAAAGATCCATTTTGAAGGTAAGAGGACAATGCCTAAAGACAATATACGTCGTGTTACGTACGTTGTACTGGTCGGACTGCAGCGCCTTCTCTACATTAATTAGCAACTGGTTAATTCCATGTACACAATGTAATGAATCCATCATCTTTGAGGCCGGATTTCCCTTCTGATGGACTGACCTTGAAGACCCGACCTGTATCAGGAGAGATAATCTGTAACTTTCTATGCAACACACGAAGTGCAGTTAACTATCACAAAAACAATAGAATATAAAACCATAAAATATATAAAGCAGATGGCAACATTGTGTTTTGAAAGGGTATTTAATAGACCTCCATTGTTGAATGGATTATGAAAGCTTTCAACTGCAGTGATTCAACAATTTTTCGCAACGTCCTGCTATCCAAAGCGTGTAAAGAAGAAATAAGGCGTACTTTTAGAAGTGCCTACTCATTCAGAAGTAAACGAAACGGAAAGTGATGTTGACCTCGATTGAGGAAGGGACGATGATTAAAATGTTAGTAGGTTAGTTGTCCGTAGTCTCACCATCTGTCTTCTTCAATACTTGTGGCTACAGCGGGTTTAGGGTTCTTACTGTGGACACGCTTCCTAAACTAAGGAAACCTTTATTAGAAATTAATTGTTCTTTCGCACTGGCCGTGTGCAGGCTGAAGTATGCAAACATAGAGTCAGACTGAAAAATTCAATGCCATAGCCGGGATTTGAACTACGAATCTTCTAGTTGCCGTCCAGCCGCTCTAACCCTTGAGCTACTATGGCCAACATGCCGACATGACATTAGTATTTTTCAGTCTGACTCTACCTTTCCATACTTTAGCCTACACACGGCCACTGTGAAAGAACAATTAATTTCTAATAATAATTGACCTAATAGTGGTTAACTATAAAGCCCAGACCTTAAAGTACTTACAGCATAGTACATCGTCATTAAGGTAGTTGTCTCATGTGTTTATGAGAACTCCTAGTGGTTTACCGGAAAAAAACACGAGTCAGTTGTACCTAATAGCGGTCCGAACTATAAAGCCCAGACCTTAAAGTACTTACAGCATAGTAAGTCGTCATTAAGGTAGTTGTCTCATGTGTTTATGAGAACTCCTAGTGGTTTACCGGAAAAAAACACGAGTCAGTTGTACCTAATAGCGGTCCGAACTATAAAGCCCAGACCTTAAAGTACTTACAGCATAGTAAGTCGTCATTAAGGTAGTTGTCTCATGTGTTTATGAGAACTCCTAGTGGCTTACCGGAAAAAACACGAGTCAGTTGTACCTAATAGTGGTCCGAACTATAAAGCCCAGACCTTAAAGTACTTACAGCATAGTAAGTCGTCATTAAGGTAGTTGTCTCATGTGTTGATGAGAACTCCTAGTGGTTTACCGGAAAAAAAAAAAAAACACGAGTCAGTTGTACCTAATAGTGGTCCGAACTATAAAGCCCGAGCCTTAAAGTACTTACAGCATAGTAAGTCGTCATTAAGGTAGTTGTCTCATGTGTTTATGAGAACTCCTAGTGGCTTACCGGAAAAAACACGAGTCAGTTGTACCTAATAGTGGTCCGAACTATAAAGCCCGAGCCTTAAAGTACTTACAGCATAGTAAGTCGTCATTAAGGTAGTTGTCTCATGTGTTTATGAGAACTCCTAGTGGCTTACCGGAAAAAACACGAGTCAGTTGTACCTAATAGTGGTCCGAACTATAAAGCCCGGGCCTTAAAGTACTTACAGCATAGTAAGTCGTCATTAAGGTAGTTGTCTCATGTGTTTATGAGAACTCCTAGTGGCTTACCGGAAAAAACACGAGTCAGTTGTACCTAATAGTGGTCCGAACTATAAAGCCCGAGCCTTAAAGTACTTACAGCATAGTAAGTCGTCATTAAGGTAGTTGTCTCATGTGTTTATGAGAACTCCTAGTGGTTTACCGAGAAAAACACGAGTCAGTTGTACCTAATAGTGGTCCGAACTATAAAGCCCGGGCCTTAAAGTACTTACAGCATAGTAAGTCGTCATTAAGATAGTTGTCTCATGTGTTTATGAGAACTCCTAGTGGTTTACCGGAAAAAACACGAGTCAGTTGTACCTAATAGTGGTCCGAACTATAAAGCCCGGGTCTTAAAGTACTTACATCATAGTAAGTCGTGATTAAGGTAGTTGTCTCATGTGTTTATGAGAACTCCTAGTGGTTTACCGGAAAAAACACGAGTCAGTTGTACCTAATAGTGGTCCGAACTATAAAGCCCGGGCTTTAAAGTACTTACATCATAGTAAATCGCCATTAAGATAGTTGTCTCATGTGTTTATGAGAACTCCTAGTGGTTTACCGGAAAAAACACGAGTCAGTTGTACCTAATAGTGGTCCGAACTATAAAGCCCGGACCTTAAAGTACTTACAGCATAGTAAGTCGTCATTAAGGTAGTTGTCTCATGTGTTTATGAGAACTCCTAGTGGTTTACCGGAAAAAACACGAGTCAGTTGTACCTAATAGTGGTCCGAACTATAAAGCCCGGGCTTTAAAGTACTTACATCATAGTAAATCGCCATTAAGATAGTTGTCTCATGTGTTTATGAGAACTCCTAGTGGTTTACCGGAAAAACACGAGTCAGTTGGAGAATTTAATGTCATGTCGGCACGTTGGCCATAGTAGCTCAATGGTAGAGCGGCTGGATGGCAACCAGAAGATCCGTGGTTCAAATCCCGGCTATGGCATTGAATTCTTCAGTCTGACTCTACCTTTCCATAAGGAAACCTTTGTTTACTTCACAAAGAACGATGTATTTATTAGGGAGGTCCAGAGTTCGATTTTTCTCGGGTCGATAGGCGAATACTGGGGTAATTCCTCAGCTACCACAAATTTCCTGTCATCAACTCCTTTCATCTGTTTCAAGCTTGAAGGACTATCCAAGTCACGGCGCCACAGGACGACGAAGGGTTTGGTTGGACCGAATCGTGAGGATAATTTGTGTCTCAGGAACCCCCACCTCGCGGACTACGCCTGTATAGAATCGGTCTGGGTGGCTCATTTGGCTAGGCGCTGCCCTATAGACCCTATTGGAAATTAATCAATTATAATAGATAGGAAACAGATTGTATATGTTCTGCTAAGTAGTAATGGCCGATAGTTACTCTGAAGTTCGCCACTGCCTCCTTTCTTCCTTTTTGCTATAGGTGTTCCGGGTATTCTGTTTGCCTTCTGCTTTCGATGCTATTTCTCTTAAGTATGTATATTTAATTTTTCTCTGTTCGGCCTCCTTGAGTGTTTCTGATGTGATTGTATGTGGGTCTTTTTCCTTGCTAGTTGATCAGCTGCCTTATTTCCCCTATTCCCAAATGTGAGGGAACCCACTGGAATGTCACGGATTTATTTCTGATTACGTGTTTAATGGTTTGTTTTATATCAGTGTTTTTTTGTGGCGGCTGCTTGGTTTAATGTTATTGTTTCTATCGCTGCTATACAGCTTTCGTAAAACTACTAGTTAATAAACACTTTTAAATCTATAAATATCTGTATAATATATAATGCAGTCTATTTCGTAATATATTAAACGAATATAAATAAACATTTATTATAAATTACAGGCAAATGTAACTCGTGGAATGAATATGGGAGTACTTTCACAAATTTAAAGGGGGCGATCGCTAACCCAAAGACAATCATCGAAGAGAAACTTTATAAATATTACACTTACATAACGATTTTGCAATATATTATTACTTGACTATGTTTGATCTGAGTTAGGCCTTCCGAATTGCACCACTCGTTTAACTCTTTGGTGCACTTTATCATTCAACTCTTAATTAATCGGGTTAATTTACAGTTTTAAAATTTTCATATTTAAAAATGTGAGCTAACATAAAATAGATTACTACATTTACATGAAGATACCAGGTGATATAAAACGATGCTGATATCTATAAAACATTTGCTTTGCATCGGGACATAAGTGTTATCTTTTGTCCCAACCTGACTGCACGAACACTGCTTATTTCATCATCCCACGTCCATTCAAAGGAAAGCAGTCACACAATCATTAATATGCTAACTGTATGTTGAATGTAATGCTACTCAAAATGTGCAAATATAGAGCCACGAGGTGGAGAAAAACAAATGTCCATAAAGCAAATATAAGCACAGCTAGAAAACGTAGGTACCTGTGTAAACACGATTTCTACTTACAATTACAGCAGACGGTGATGCAAAGCCAACAAGATCAAGTGGCGTATGTAGCCTACAAAACGATGAATTGAAGAAGTAATCAGTCGAAGCTGACTCTAGTAGAAACAGAACACCGAAGTGACGACTAAACATTAAACTATGCTGACTTCGAGTGCCGCCAGTGAACATCTACAAAAACGCAATCGAGCAATCGCATTCGAGAGGACAAACAATTGAGAAATGAAGCACTAACAGGCCTTGAAAAAAAATATGGCAATGGTTGGTGTCGTGTTCTAATTTATCATTTATTACATTAACCAACCATTGTATATTTATTCTTTTGAAGCTTGGATGTTTCGACCAAACATCGGTTTCTAATGAGTACAAACACTAATGTGCTCATTTAGTTCTCTTTAAGTGACCGAAAGCTATAAAAATTAATTGTAAATCTATGATTTTATTATTGAATTGGGCAATTGCTGTTAATTTAATGAATGTGAGCATATTATTATTAATTATTATTAATACCATAATTATTAAAATGATTATTAATAATTAATACTATTGATAATATTTAATAATAACCTGTTCACCGTGAGAGGCTGAACTACTGGTGCGAGTAATGGTGACGTAATACAGCTAGCTTCCACAGTTAGCTGCCTGCATTCGTTCTTCAGACCACTCTACATCCCTCTAACTTTTCCTTTTAGAATATCATAAGTCTCCCATTTTGCACTCAGGGGTTAAAATTATTAAAAAGTCTGGCACAACTGTTTTTGACCATCTGAGAAAATAGAGGTTTTCAATAGTGAAAGAATTACCAAACATTTTTAATTGCGTTCCTCACCCGCTCTTCACACACTTTTTTCTTTTTATATCATTAATATTATTAACATTTGTAATAATAGTTGGGAAAATGAAAGGATTTTCTTTCTAAGTAAAAGATGTTTAAATAAAACAGTTCGTAAAAGTACTTTTTTAATTTAATTTTTCTTCTTCTTCTTCTTATTTTTTCTTTTTTTTTCTTTTTCTTTCTTTTTTTTTTTTTTTTTTTTTTTTTTTTTTTTTTTTTTTTTTTTTTTTAGTTCCGTAGATATGAATCATTTAAACGAAAACCCAGACGCTCTTCGTTATGAAGAGAATTGCCACGAACACACACAGATGTTTGAATATGTCCTGCTACTAAAGTTACGTGAAGTTCAAATTAAAGTTTCTTGAAGCACTTCATTATTTGATTTTGACTAGCAACTGAAGCGCTTCATTTAAAAGAGAGAGCAGCGGTGGACTTCAACGGAAGATGACTTGACGAGTGAGCATGGATGTAAATGCTGGAACCTGCTTCCTCAGGTCCATGAGTACATCTTCTGGTACGTTTGATTGAAAATCCGTAGCAACCCGGCGGCACACTGATGTGAGGATAGCGAGCAGGTCACGTGTACGTCCGTGCTTATCCAGTTCTTCGCACAGCGTCTGAATAAACCAGGAACCACGTTCTGGATCTAGCCACGCAACATACCCTGTTAACAAAACAGTCATGTTAGGAACAGTTGATATATGCCAACATAACCTCTCTCACTCTAATGATGAAATAATGTGCTTCAACCTCCCCTGGAAATATTCAACTAATGCATCATTATATTCGATATTATTATTATTATTATTATTATTATTATTATTATTATTATTATTATTATTATTATTATTATTATTATTATTATTATTATTATTATTATTATTATTATTATTATTATTATTATTATTATTATTATTATTATTATTATTATTATTATTATTATTATTATTATTATTATTATTATTATTATTATTATTATTATTATTATTATTATTATTATTATTATTATTATTATTATTATTATTATTATTATTATTATTATTATTATTATTATTATTATTATTATTATTATTATTATTATTATTATTATTATTATTATTATTATTATTATTATTATTATTATTATTATTATTATTATTATTATTATTATTATTATTATTATTATTATTATTATTATTATTATTATTATTATTATTATTATTATTATTATTATTATTATTATTATTATTATTATTATTATTATTATTATTATTATTATTATTATTATTATTATTATTATTATTATTATTATTATTATTATTATTATTATTATTATTATTATTATTATTATTATTATTATTATTATTATTATTATTATTATTATTATTATTATTATTATTATTATTATTATTATTATTATTATTATTATTATTATTATTATTATTATTATTATTATTATTATTATTATTATTATTATTATTATTATTATTATTATTATTATTATTATTATTATTATTATTATTATTATTATTATTATTATTATTATTATTATTATTATTATTATTATTATTATTATTATTATTATTATTATTATTATTATTATTATTATTATTATTATTATTATTATTATTATTATTATTATTATTATTATTATTATTATTATTATTATTATTATTATTATTATTATTATTATTATTATTATTATTATTATTATTATTATTATTATTATTATTATTATTATTATTATTATTATTATTATTATTATTATTATTATTATTATTATTATTATAGTTGTTGACATTGAGGTTTACAGAATAGAATATTACAAAATAGAAAATTACAAAATAGATAAAACAATTGTAAACTAAGGAGGGCTTCGGTTTAGAAATGTTTTCTCTATCTCTAAGAGTTTGCCAATTATGTGCATTATCATCGAATGAAGAGTATCGATACTTCGAGAAAGCTGAAGACACATCATATATTAATTGTAATGTACATAAATATCTTACATATATGGTCTTGTAATCACAATCGTACTCATTCCTCTTTCACGATAAGGGAAAACCCTGGAAAACATTGGTCTTCCTATTGATCTTCGTTTATGTTTGTAACACCCTCTTTGGTAGCCTGCTTGAATTCATCTTCTTATTTGAGTTTCTTATTCTCTATAATATGTCCTATAACTATGATCTGTAAATTGTTTCTTACTTCTTCGTAGCTAATCTATTCTTATTGCTCCCTTAACTGCTCTCGAAAATTTCATCTCAGCTGCTTGAGTATAAATTTTGCCCTTCTGTTTTAAATAACCTTATCCAGATAACTCTGACCGAGACTCAAACTCGGGACCTGTTGAACGTGAGGCAGACTTGCCAAGACGGGTAGGCAACGTGGGGTGGAAGGTTGTTGTACTAGGACCACTTCACCCTAGAGAATGCTCATGCCAGGTCCCTCCTCTTTGCTAACGATACAGATGTTCTTGTGAGGGCAAACGATAAGTTAAAATCAGTTCATCAGATAACTAACTATTTTACTCCTAATAATCTATTAATAATCACCAGTAAGACAGTAGTAATGGATGTACACACAAAAGAAAATACAGAATGTCTAGCCCTAAAAATTCAGCTGCTAAACCAGACCAATGAGAAAGTAGAAACTAGCAAATTTCTGGGACTTTGGGTCCAGAATAATTTAAATTCACATAGTCAAAAAGTTAGGTATATCCTGCTACATGATACAAGGGGGGAAACTGTTAGAATGGCTTACTTTGCGGCTAAGATATGGTATAATGTTCTGAGAAAAGTCACCTGCGAGTGGCAATGCAAAAGAAAATAGTTGGAGCTATGGTAGGAGTAAGAGCAAGAGCATCATGCAAACCTTCTTTCCTTTCCTTGCATTTATATATTTGAAATTATAATGTTTATCCGTAACACTAATAACAATACAGACTCACTTTCACAACAAATGAATCAGTACAAGAAAAACCACAAATCAACATAACACCTCCCTATGTCAAAAAAGTATATTGCACTCTGGTATAAAGATATACAACTCTCTTCCAAAATTGTTATACGAAATGAAACAGGAAAATGCATTCAAACATTCAGTGAAGGCACATCTAATTAACCACTGCTTTTTCTCAGTTAGGACTTTCCAGTTAACGAATGTACATCTATACATACTCTATTCTCGTAAGTTTATATAAATTTGATTTCTGTAAATCATTTTATTCTTGTAAATCCATATAAATTTTATTTCTAGTTAAATCAATACACAGAGTTCCTTCAGCTTATTAATCTGTAAATATTTTTATATATCATTTGACGTGTCCAACATTGATTGCACTTTTTCGTACTAAACAACTAACTGGATTAATAAATTACATACTTAATAAGTAAAAGAAGGTATGTGTATATTATTTGTTAAGGACGTTGGCAATTCCCAGGATCAGCCGGTGTGCCAGAATTTAATCCCGCAGGACTTGCTTTATATGCAAGTAAATGTACTGACATAGGCCACTTGCGTTTAAGCGCACTTCAAAATCATCAGTCTAGGTTTAGTTTGTACCTACAACCTTGGGACCAGGGCCAACGACTAACTGAGCCAACTTCCCACAATTTGGAAGACTTTAATATATCTACAAAGTATTTATCTTGATTAGCATGGGGTAGATACCAGAATAGGCTTTTGAAAGAATAATTGTTGAAGAAAGACGTGACGTGTATGTTACGTAGGCTATGGTGTGTGTAATTAATACCTTCAGCTGTTGAATGTGCTATGAGGATGTCAGCACAGGCAGGAAGGGTATACCAGGCACGGACGCTGTCTACTTGTGTCCTCGACATCCTCATCCTCACTCCAACATCACACCTTTCACCCCTGCAGGCCTGAACAGGAGAAACAAGTTCATTTCTTGAGTGGAAAATAATCAAACGTAATGAAAATAAATCCTGTAATTCTTAATCATTCACAAGGTTATAAAAGTTAATTCAAGTGGAATGTAGCTGTGGAGTTTAACTCGAGATTTTTGTCAATTGAACAGGCAATCACATTCGTGTACAACTATTTTGTAGAGAAAACGGTCTAGTACTCTTTGGACGGGTTACAGAGATGGGAACATCGCTGGGAGAAGTGTGTACAGTTACAAGGAGACTATGCTGAAAAATGCCGAGTACTATTTGGGCGGTTACAGAGATGGGAACATCGTTGGGAGAAGTGTGTACAGTTACAAGGAGACTATGTTGAAAAACGTCGAGTACTATTTGGGCGGTTACAGAGATGGGAGCATCGCTGGGAGAAGTGTGTACAGTTACAAGGAGACTATGTTCAAAAATGCCGAGTACTATTTGAACAGGTTACAGAGATGAGAGCATCGCTGGGAGAAGTGCGTAGAGTTACAAGGAGACTGTTGAAAAACGTCGAGTACTATTTGGACGGGTTATAGAGATGAGAGCATTGCTGGGAGAAGTGAGTAGAGTTACAAGGAGACTATGTTGAAAAACACCGAGTACTATTTGGATGGGTTATAGAGTTGAGAGCATCGCTGGGAGAAGTGTGTACAGTTACAGAGAGACTGTTGAAAAAGTCGAGTACTATTTCGACGGGTTACACAGATGAGAGCATCGCTGGGAGAAGTGAGTAGAGTTACAAGGAGACTACGTTGAAAAACGCCGAGTACTATTTGGACGGGTTACACAGATGAGAGCATCGCTGGGAGAAGTGAGTAGAGTTACAAGGAGACTGTTGAAAAACGTCGAGTACTACTTGGACGGGTTACACAGATGAGAGCATCGCTGGGAGAAGTGAGTAGAGTTACAAGGAGACTATGTTGAAAAATGCCGAGTACTATTTGAACAGGTTACAGAGATGAGAGCATCACTGGGAGAAGTGAGTAGAGTTACAAGGAGACTGTTGAAAAACGTCGAGTACTATTTGGACGGGTTATAGAGATGAGAGTATCGCTGGGAGAAGTGAGCAGAGTTACAGGGAGACTATGTTGAAAATCGCCGAGTACTATTTAGACACGTTACAGAAATAGGAACGTCGCTGGGAGAAGTGTGTACAGTTACAAGGAGACTATGTTGAAGGACGTCGAGTAATATTTGGACGGATTACAGACATGGGAACATATCTGGGAAAATTGTGTACAGTTATAAGGAGACTATGTTGAAAGACATCGAGTACTATTTGGACGGGTTACAGAGATGAGAGCATCGCTGGGAGAAGTGTGTACAGTTACAAGGAGACTATGTTGAAAGACATCGCGTACTATTTGGACGGGTTCCAGAGATGAGAGCATCGCTGGGAGAAGTGTGTGCAGTTACAGGGAGACTATATTAAAAAACGTCGAGTACTATTTGGACGGGTTACAGAGATGAGAGCATCGCTGGGAGAAGTGAGTAGAGTTACAAGGAGACTATGTTGAAAAACGTCGAGTACTATTTGGACGGGTTACAGAGATGAGAGCATCGCTGGGAGAAGTGTGTACAGTTACAAGGAGACTATTTTGAAAAACGTCGAGTACTATTTGGACGGGTTATAGAGATGAGAGCATCGCTGGGAGAAGTGTGTACAGTTACAAGGAGACTATGTTGAAGGACGTCGATTACTATTTGTACGGGTTACAGAGATGGGCACATATCTGGGAGAAGTGTGTACAGTTATAAGGAGACTATGTTGAAAGACATCGAGTACTATTTGGACGGGTTACAGAGATGGGAGCATCGCTGGGAGAAGTGTGTACAGTTACAAGGAGACTATGTTGCAAGACATCGAGTACTATTTGGACGGGTTACAGAGATGAGAGCATCCCTGGGAGAAGTGTGTACAGTTACAAGGAGACTATTTTGAAAAACGTCGAGTACTATTTGGACGGGTTATAGAGATGAGAGCATCGCTGGGAGAAGTGTGTACAGTTACAAGGAGACTATGTTGAAAAACGTCGAGTACTATTTGGACGGGTTACATAGATGAGAACATCTCTGGGAGAAGTGTGTACAGTTACAAGGAGACTATGTTGAAAAACATCGAGTACTATTTGGATGGGTTGCAGAGATGTGAACATCTCTGGGAGAGGTGTGTACAGTTACAAGGAGACAATGTTGAAAGACATCGAGTACTATTTGGACAGGTTACAGAGATGAGAGCATCGCTGGGAGCAGTGTGTACAGTTACAAGGAGACTATGTTGAAAAACGTCGAGTACTATTTGGACGGGATACATAGATGAGAACATCTCTGGGAGAAGTGTGTACAGTTACAAGGAGACTATGTTGAAAAACATCGAGTCCTATTTGGATGGGTTGCAGAGATGTGAACATCTCTGGGAGAAGTGTGTACAGTTACAAGGAGACAATGTTGAAAGACATCGAGTACTATTTGGACAGGTTACAGAGATGAGAGCATCGCTGGGAGCAGTGTGTACAGTTACAAGGAGACTATGTTGAAAAACGTCGAGTACTATTTGGACGGGATACAGAGATGGGAACATCGCTGGGAGAAGTGTGTACAGTTACAAGGAGACAATGTTGAAAGACATCGAGTACTATTTGGACGGGATACAGAGATGTGAACATCTCTGGGAGAGGTGTGTACAGTTACAAGGAGACTATGTTGAAAGACATCGAGTACTATTTGGACAGGTTACAGAGATGAGAGCATCGCTGGGAGCAGTGTGTACAGTTACAAGGAGACTATGTTGAAAAACGTCGAGTACTATTTGGACGGGATACAGAGATGTGAACATCTCTGGGAGAGGTGTGTACAGTTACAAGGAGACAATGTTGAAAGACATCGAGTACTATTTGGACAGGTTACAGAGATGAGAGCATCGCTGGGAGCAATGTGTACAGTTACAAGGAGACTATGTTGAAAAACGTCAAGTACTATTTGGACGGGTTACAGAGATGGGAGCATCGCTGTGGGGGGTGTGCACAGTTACAAGGAGACTATGTTGGAAAACGCCGAGTGCTATTTAGACGGGTTACAGAGATCTGGGCATCGCTAGGAGAAGTGTGTAGAGTTACAAGGAGACTGTTGAGAAACGTCGAGTACCATTTGGACGGGTTACAGAAATGGGAGTATTGCTGGGAGAAGTGTGTACAGTTACAAGGAGACTATGTTGAAAAACGCCGAGTACTATTTGGACGGGTTACAGAGATGGGAGCATCGCTGGGAGAAGTGTGTACAGTTACAAGGAGACTATGTTGAAAAACGCCGAGTACTATTTGGACGGGTTACAGAGATGGGAGCATCGCTAGGAGAAGTGTGTGGAGTTACAAGTAGACTATGTTGAAAAAATGTCTTTTATCTTTGTTAGGTCGATAACTTTTCAGACCATATATATGCCAATATGTTATATAGAAATGTTAACACTTTTACATATAATACGTTTTCATTTAGTGTCTCGTAATGGTTTAGATAATATAGGAAATGAATTAATATAATGTTTGAACTTTTATGTTAGCCTTGAACACTTGGAGTTTCACTAGTTCAGTATTAGTCTTCTAAGCATCAGGAAAAGGCTCTACAACATTAGTCAGGTTATTTAGTGAATCTATATTCGAATTTCTGGCACATCATTTCATTTTCCATATTACTAAATGTTGACATAAAGAGTTCACAAATCAACTTATGTACAGAATATATAAATGAAAGAACTATCATCTTGCTCAGAAATAAGATCGTGCTAAAATATTATAACATTTTTGTGTAGATAAAACAGTGCTTAACATACATATTACATGAATATACATTAAACTGTGTTTGGAAGGGTAGAATAGTAGGATTTGACGTGTTTCAAGTCTAGACAGAAGACCACAAACCTGTATGAAGAACAGTTTGGGCTTGCCAGCCAGAGAAGGACAGTTATTTGAGGTGAAAGGTTCCCATAGCTTCTCTGTAGCATAAAGGGTATCGTAGCAGTGTATATATCCTGGATCACCATGGGACATTACCGTCACCACCAGGCAATCACAATCCCCGTGGTCTTCTTTGGCAGCTGCAAAATGAGCAACATAAACTCAAACTATGTTACATTGCACTGTACTTGGTGTACAGTAACTTTAATGAACTATTATAAATAGAAAAATTAATAAAGTAAAGGTTGTGACATTTGTGAGATTGTAAAGAGCTTTTGACAAGGTAGAGTGGTAGAAACTTTTGAGGGTTGTGAAGAAAACTTATTTAGATTCGCTAGACAGAATGTAAAATAATAATAAAGAAATTATTTAGAATAAGATAACTCAAAGAGAAATGCAGGTTGTTTCAAAACGACACCGAACAATTATAGCCATTGCGTAATTTATAACTTAACTAATCCGAATTTCGGTATCGTAGCTTCGAAATTATGTTGGGTATGATTTTATGCTAAATTAAATATTACATTATTTTGTGATTAGGCAGCGCAGGAACCACTGGTGTGCGAAGCTCAAAAGTTATTATTGGAACGCACCGGCCACGAAAACAAAAACATTACTCCTGCTCTGTATCAGTGACCCTAGCCAACCTTTTAGGTAATGGGACAAAGGGCAGTTATTTGTGAAAAAGTCGACTAATAACACTTCAGTGTAAAACTACACATTCCGTCCTAACAGAGAAGATTTTGCGCGTACTTAGCAAATCCAAACAATATGGAGCGCTATACGAACGCCAACATGACGGATATGGTTTTGATGGATGGAACAGCTGAACGTACGATTAATTTAGTTTCATTAAAAATATGAATTGTAAAAATAGTTACATCAATGATAATATTTATTTGTTTAACTTCAGGGCATTTTGTTATGATCTTAATTGTACAACACTTTCAACAACTTACTGTAAAAATCAACATCTTCCTTTTCAGTTACAAATGCTTTATATAGTATTATCAAACATGTGACATAATATGCTCGTCTGATTGTATAAGCCATTTAGTTTTGGTTAAGTCATCTACAGTCCGTTGATGTTGTTTTCTGTTCTGTTTATCATTTAATGCTTCCATCCTCACTCTCACTAACTTTAACTTCCCTCTAAAAGGTATAAGTTGCATATATCCGCCAGCTTATTTGTCATCATGGAATTTTGGAACACGTTAAACACTCATAATCAATAACTGAGCAATATCTTCTTTATTGTGGTTTCATAAGCCAAAGAAATTCTTAATAGTAGCAAGCTACTGCGGGGTATGCTGGTATGATTACAAACAGCTGCAGCACGCGGCACATGCGAACTCCGACAGCGTGACACAGGCGTCGTTGTTCCTGTCACTGCCTAATCCACACTCATTCTGGAGCATTTTTATGCGGCTTTATTGGAGGTAAAAACTATTAATATGTGTCACATAGAAGCTGAGTGACTACTTCTGTAAGTTCATTCGGTGTCGTTTTGAAACACCCTGTATAAATGAAAAAGGCGTGCCACAAGGATGCCTTTTCTCACCCACTCAGTTGTATTTGCAGAATTTGTCCAAGAACTGCTTTTAGAATGAAGGAGATATGAAAGTAGATGGGGATTTATAGGTTTTCTAATGATAACCGAGTGATAACAAAAAAGAGCAAATCTTAAAGAACAGAGTAGTGGAAACTAAGACCAAGAATACAAGTTGACATAAATTCAAACAAAAGTAAACAATAGAACTTTGAAATATGAAATGAGACACTGGAGCAAAACGCATATGCCTAAGTTGTCAATCGCATTAGCAAAACAGTTATCATCTATGGATGTGATACGTTTCGTTGTGAAGTGTGGTAATCATATATTTACATTCACATGACTATAGACACTTTTACGAAGTCATCGTTCCATTTCCTTCATGTTAGCTGGGGTAAACGTTCATAGAAATTGATTTATATGCACAATGCTATGGTTACAGGAGGCTGAAGCAACAATATAGTTCTGCGAGGCACTCATGTGCTTCCTTGTCTGTTTTAGGGTGTATTTCTGTATTTTCTTGTTGTTTAACAGAGACATTATAATTAGTTGTTATAATATTTTTAAATTATAAGCATTCCTTTTGTTCAGGGTAATTAAAAATCATTGAGCTATTAAAACAATTTAATTTTTTGAGAATACGATGTACTCCTTAAACCACTTGTTGGATTCCAGTTTTGTTATTTAAGGTGAGAAGGTACCGCCTACCTCCACAATGCTATTTCCGTGACCTTTGGGTGCACATCACTAAGAAATTATTATTGATATACCTTTATCTTTAATAATACCTATTATTATTATTATTATTATTATTATTATTATTATTATTATTATTATTATTATTATTATTATTATTATTATTATTATTATTATTATTATTATTATTATTATTATTATTATTATTATTATTATTATTATTATTATTATTATTATTATTATTATTATTATTATTATTATTATTATTATTATTATTATTATTATTATTATTATTATTATTATTATTATTATTATTATTATTATTATTATTATTATTATTATTATTATTATTATTATTATTATTATTATTATTATTATTATTATTATTATTATTATTATTATTATTATTATTATTATTATTATTATTATTATTATTATTATTATTATTATTATTATTATTATCATTATTATTATTATCATTATTATTATTATCATTATCATTATTATTATTATCATTATTATCATTATCATTATTATCATTATCATTATTATCATTATCATTATTATCATTATTATTATTATTATTATTATTATTATCATTATTATTATTATTATTATTATTATTATTATTATTATTATTATTATTATTATTATTATTATTATTATTATTATTATTATTATTATTATTATTATTATTATTATTATTATTATTATTATTATTATTATTATTATTATTATTATTATTATTATTATTATTATTATTATTATTATTATTATTATTATTATTATTATTATTATTATTATTATTATTATTATTATTATTATTATTATTATTATTATTATTATTATTATTATTATTATTATTATTATTATTATTATTATTATTATTATTATTATTATTATTATTATTATTATTATTATTATTATTATTATTATTATTATTATTATTATTATTATTATTATTATTATTATTATTATTATTATTATTATTATTATTATTATTATTATTATTATTATTATTATTATTATTATTATTATTATTATTATTATTATTATTATTATTATTATTATTATTATTATTATTATTATTATTATTATTATTATGCTTATAAGTTTGTTTAATGCACACAAAAACATTCCTATGTTTTGGTTGAATGGTTTTTAAGCAGTGTACTGGAACCTGAAAAAATGTGAAAACGAGTTTATATATTGGTTACTGACTTCTCACATGAGTCAGAACATTCCTACTGCATAATCTTGATCCTCCGTATTCTCGTTTGTTCTTTTCAAGTTGCTCTTCATTTGTCTTGTCTTCTTGGTCAGTTCTTCAACTATTTTATCTGCTATCAGGACTCACAGCTCAACAATTTCTGTATATGACTACTATTATGATTAGCACATGTATTGTGTGAACTGGGCCTACTAACCTCAATGTTACATGTGCTTTCATTGTCTATTCTATTTATATTTTCTACATTTACTGTTCTGTTTATAGTAAAACGATTGCCTGTAAAATTTCTCTTTCGAAATATTTTTGGCCTGCCCTTATAACATATTCACCAATAACTAGTACAAAATACTGAAAACAAATAACTGTTCAGCTACACAACCAAAGACAAAAGAAAAACTAGCATCATTGTAGTTACAGTGGTACCAGAGGAAAGTTTGAAAGATCCCTTACAAAACAAGGCTTAGGTCAGAAATATCTGTTTAGTATTACAGAAGTTATGATCGATTTTCTGACAGTTTACGAAAAGGGGCGTGGCAACAACTTAACACCCGCTAATATAATTAGCAAATTAGATATAAAATATTTCTCCAATGAACTTTTTCACTATACATTTGTAATCTAGAGGGCTGAAATTATAATAAAATATAAAAATAAAAAAAGTGAATTTTAGCCCCAAATGAAGTACCTTCTCACCTTAAATTAACCTGTTCACATTGAATTATCAGCTTGATGTACTTCCTTGAACTATTTGTTGGATTCGTGACAAAGGAAGTAAAAAATATTATTCTATTTAGATATATTAAGATAATTATAAATGAAATTTCCCCTATTTGTAGCAATTACTTACTGTTCTCCAGGATCTCGAACAGTTTCTGGTATGTGACATCAACATAGATTCGAGTTTCAAGGCCGAGTTGTTCGAAGGTTTCGATGAGAGTTGCAACGTCCTTTTCAGTGCCTTTTCTTGAAGCCATCCGCTCGAAATTTTGGTGGTTGAAGATAAGGGCAGCTCCACGTCGGAGATGTTTCATGTTGTACTCTTCATCTTCCCGAAGAGTGACGGCAGCGACTTCTATTTGTTCCTTGGCCACCTCCGTTCTTTCCTCTCTTGATCTAGATGATCAAACGTAAATAGCAAAGCCACCACTTACTTCAAACAGCACAAACACTTGCATAGTGGTTATTTTGTAGGGTATATTTGATCATTCATGTACTCACCTCCAGATGATACTTCTGGCGTCTGTTACCGTGCTGATTCTGGAACTTTCACCATAACTATACAGTTTCCAAACAAAAGTATTAATGATCATATGAAATGTAAAATCTACAACATTTACAGAATAGTAATTGGCGAGGTAACTGCTGGCCCTTGATCTACATTCATTCTTTCCTGAAGACATCAAAAATGTCGTTCAGTTCTTTTACGTCCTCCAAGTTATGTCATGTCAGACGATAAATGAAATAGTTAAAGTGATGCTCAAATGAATCCAGGCTCCATAGAACGCAGTTGTTATCTGACATTCATCTTTGAGGATAAGGCAAACTCCCGCAGATAACTCACCCTGACCGAGATTCCAACTTGGGACCTCTTGAACGTGAGACAAACGCCTACCCTCTACGCCACGTAGGCGGGCTATAGCGCGAATGAAGTCTAATTCGGTGAATGTATGGAGCAATAAGTGTTCAGGATTTCAGAGAGGTGGAATACATGAATACATGAAAAGTCAGCAGGAGTTGACTTGGTCCATGTTACGTCCAGTATGCTCAGGTAAGAGTTGTCAAACAAGATGGAAATGTCAGTGTGGCGTTGTTCATGTCAAATAGCATGTGAGTGAGTTCGAAGTGAACAATGATCGATGCCTGGAATTGACGACAGCTTGAACTGATCGGCATGGTCATAACGGTCCCTAATGGGGTACCACAGTAGCTGGAGCCTTTATGCACCGACGGTTCGACACCATCTACTGCGGAATGGAGTGGCTCCACATATTGTTCCGCTGTATAGATACTGTCCACCCAACACAAAAAGGCAACGCAAAGGTATGTATAACCTAGAGTAGCCGTACTTCCAGTAGGCGAGCCGTCCTGCCGTCACATGCGCGAAAGTCAGTGTATTTGCCAGTGTATTGTTTCATTAGACGAGAAAAATACTGTACGGAGCCAAGCTCTGTGTGGTTGCGGGATGCGGGGAATTCGGTTAAGCGGGATAAGCTGGTGACGTGTGGCAATGCTTGTTGTTGTTCCTCAGACAAGCGAAGCAGACAATGATTTGAATGGCACCACAGAGC